>CM064558.1:7417368-7501952 GCA_032716605.1 Paralithodes platypus | reverse complement strand
CGACAGTGAGCCTGCAATTTCGGAAGAACCGGCCTTTGGCCGGGACATTTTTCTACCGAACAATTTCCATATTTATTTAGAAGGGGGATCTAATTGATGTTTTTTTTTTTTTTTTTAAAGTTTGATGGAGGTCTAGGGAGGAAATTAATATATATACTGTATATATGTATATACCGGTATATATATATATATATATATATATATATATATATATATATATATATATATATATATATATATATATATATAGTATATATGAAACAATCGACCAAAAAATACGCCTTTCCCCCTTAATAAGAAAAACGTAGTGAAAGTAGAAAATAATATACCGGTATATATAAAATAAAGAAGCAAATGAGATAAGGATAAGGAGGATAGGAAGGGAAAATAGGGTATAAGCTATTGATAGACAGAAGGGGCCTAATCGAAGCACAGCCGAGGGTCACAGTGGGGTCATAGCTTTGGTGAGGGGGGGGGGGGGGGGGTGAATGGAGGGAAAGGGGAGAGGATGATGGGGTGAAAAGAAAGGTAGAAGGATGGGGTGAGAAGAGAAAGAGGGAAAGGGAGAAAGGTGGGGTGACGAAAAGGAGGGGAGAGAATTTAAAAGGATGGGGGGAGGAGAGGGAGAGGAGAGAAAGAGGGAGGAGATGGATGGGGTGAAGGAGGGGGTGAAGAGAGGGAGGGGAGAGGAAGATAGGGTGCAGAGAGAGAGGAGAGGCAGAGGGGGTGGAGAGAGGGAGGGGAGAGGGGATGATGGGGTGAAGAGAGGGAGGAGAGAGGAAGATAGGATGAAGACGTCGCGACAGGAGAGGAAGTGAACAGAAAAAGTCGTCGGAAGAAGGACAAAAAGTACGACAAAGCAAATGGAAATAATGTGTATGAAAGTAATAATACAAGCAAAACATTCAAATAATATTATACACTACAAATCAGAAGGAGAATAGTTTGTAAAGTAGAGTAAATAGAAGACAAAAAGAAGAGGAAAAGGAGAACAAATGAGGGGAAAATGCGATGCAAACCAAAGACAAAATCGGCTGAGAATCTTGCCCTCCACCTGGTATATAGGGATAAAGTACGATTAGGAATGGCTCTGTCTCGAGTCAGCCACCCCCAGTACAAAAAATAAAAAAATAAAAACAAAAATAATGAAAAATAAATAGAAAAATGGGGAATGGGTCTGAGCAAATAGATATATAGATAAAATAGGAATGTTACCTAGAATTTGGTGATAACAGGATTTAGTTGAAGGGGTATACAGCTTTAGAGAGAGAAAATCTAAAGTGACGTGATAAAATAAGTTGGGAAAAAACGTACACACAAAGATGATAGAGTATATTTGCAAGACATATTTGTATCAATTAAGAATGGACAGATAAATGAACGGAAATGGATACAAATGCTATGAGCATATAAGATGACTGTGAGAAAACGAGAAGGTGTGATGGGGTACTAATGTGGGAAATCAACAGCAATAACAGAGTGAGAGAGAGAGAGAGAGAGTTAAAATTTTCAAATTAACAGCCAAACATTTATAGAACATATTCATACATTCCTGTAAATAACAAATATAGAAATAATTGAAATTATTTTGCATTTAATGATAACTAAACATAAGCTCATCTTTAGTTAGCAATAGTGTATAATGCATATTTTTCGCTTTGACCAGCATCACATATAATATATAAGGTTTTAATTTAGAGAGAGAGAGAGAGAGAGAGAGAGAGAGAGAGAGAGAGAGAGAGAGAGAGAGAGAGAGAGAGAGAGAGAGAGAGAGAGAGAGAGTAGAGAACAGATGGGGAGGGGACGGTTAGATGAGGGGAACTGAAGGTATGACACGGGGGTGAGAGAATGGAGGGGGGGGGGGTTGAATGAGAAAGCAAATTTGGTTAGAAATAAGAAAGCAAGTATCAACCCTATATGATCCGAGGATTGGGGGGAGGGGGGGCCTTTGCTGCTTCATTAGTTTACAAATCTTAAGATGTTTCACCCCATTAGTTTGGCGATAAAATTATGTTTCACCCCACTCAGGCCTCGATTTTGGGGGACAAGCGATAGCGAGTCTGTAACTTAGAAGAAATCGCCCTGCGGGCTGAATATTCTTGTATCGAAAAATGTACAAATTTAACTTGATGGGGGTATGAGCGGCAATGTTCTTATTTTGAAGGAATTCTGGGAAGGCTTTTATGTTGTCCAAGGAGACAACCTAATATATATTGCTCTAACGTGGCAAAATCATGGACAATTATCATTAACTCTTAAACAAAATATCAAAATAACCCCTAAGAAATCAGACCAGATAACGTTGAATAACGTAAGACATTAACTATAGTACTGTAAGTAACCCTCTCCGACATATGACGCGATATTGAGCCTATTGGGGATACTTTTGGGCAGGAAAAAAATAATTTTGAGGGGTAATTATAATAGTGAGAGAACTCTATAATAAATATATATATATATATATATATATATATATATATATAACATGTCTACTGAGAGACGAGGGGGCTTTACTTGATTGAATTTGAAAAAGAGGGGTAAAGAAAGAGAGAGAAGGAAGGCGCACCCCTCTACTACCTTCCCCCCCACCCCCACCCCCAAACAGCCGCCCCAGTTTCCCCTCGTGACCCCTGTTTTAGTCTTCCGCTCCTGTCCCCCTCCCTCCCTCACCCGCCCCTCTGTCACCCCCTGTCACCTCCATCACACCCTTAGTTTGTGTGTGTGGATATACAGCATATCTATCTATATATGTATGTATCTATCTATCTATCTATCTATCTATCTATCTAGCTATCTATCTATTATCTATCTATCTATCTATCTATCTATATATATATTATATATATATATATACAGTATATATATATATATATATTATATATATATATCGCTAGATACATATATTTTATTTATCTTTTTACAGGTACTGTTTTCATATTTCGAACCTTCTCTATTTGATCATAATACAAATTATTAATTTATTAACTATAGTGAAACTATATATATGATTTTAGTTGAGTTTAATATATATACAGTGATTTTAAAGCATATAGGTATCTATATATTTATTTATCTATTTATATTATTTAATTTTTTTATCTGTTTTAATGCAAACATTTTTAATTGTTATTCTAATGATGCATGGAACCTGTATTATAATATCAGATTAAGATTATTTTTTTTTTCTCTGTCTCTTTGGCTCAAACCGAGTTACAACAAAAAAACAAGTTAAATAATAATTTTATAGTAGGGAAGAATGCCTGAGAGAATGACAAACATAATTATAATGGGAATGGCTCAGAGACATTATGACATTTTAATTGACAAGTTAGATATGTCTAGATAATATATACAACCAAAACCCATTAGCCTTATGTTTTCCCTTTTCCAATTCGCTCCTTGCTTCGTCTGTTTTTTCTTTGTCTTTTATTTATTTGTCTATTTGTGTATATATATATATATATATATATATATATATATATATATATATATATATATATATATATATATATATATTTAAATATTAATTTATGTATTCATTCTTGGGACATGCATTAATTTTGTATTTATCCAACAATTACAATTATATCACAGAAATATATTACTGAAACTGGATTTGTTAATAAATTTATTGATCTATTCACTTCTTTCATATATTCGATCATTCTGCGTTGTTTCTAAAGGCTCTCTCTCTCTCTCTCTCTCTCGGAAGAAGACTGATAAAACAATATATATTTATTTACTTATTTATCTATTTATTGACTATTATGTTCATCCATTCACTTTGCATAGCTCCTACAGGCTCTCTCCAATCATAACACGGGATAAAAGTGATTAAGGGGAGATGGGTCGTTTTTCTGGTCCCCCTTCTTCCTCATGTTTAGCCCCATTAGTTTTTCAGATTTTAAGACGTTCGGGCCATTTTTCTATCGAAAAATGTACAAGTTTATCTTGAAGGGGGGTCTAGGTGGTGTTTTTTAAGCTTGTTGGAGGTTTAGCGAGGGAAAAAACCAAAATTAAAACATTAATTAATAAACCAAGAAACCGGCCACTATCCCCTTAAACTGTATAAAGGCCATAATATTTTGATCGCGAGACCTGTGTGGAAAAATGTGTGTTTAAAATTATGTATGTGTGCGTGTGTGTTTATTTATTGTATGTGTTCTATTCGGCCCTTTGTTATATTGTATGTGTTCTATTCGACCCTTTGTTATATTGTATGTGTTCTATTCGGCCCTTTGTTATATTGTATGTGTTCTATTCGGCCCTTTGTTATATTGTATGTATTCTATTCGGCCCTTTGTAATATTGTATGTGTTCTATTCGACCCTTTGTTATATTGTATGTGTTCTATTCGGCCCTTTGTTATATTGTATGTGTTCTATTCGGCCCTTTGTTATATTTTCTGTATTTATCTTTCCTTGCATCACTTTATGGGGACGGGTTATTTGTGGGTGTCTTATTTATATATATATATATATATATATATATATATATATATATATATATTTTTTTTTTTTTTTTTTTTTTTTTTTTTTTCCTCACTAGACATTCATCAACCTTAAAATAACACTCCCTAGGGCCCCTTTCAAGATTAATTTGTTCATTTTCCGGTTTCTCTTGAAATAGAAAGGATCGCTATTGCTCGCCAGGAGAAAAATCGACACCTAAATGGCAAGAAAGGTCTTAAAAGTGATACAAATGGGGCAATGGGTCTTAAAATCGTCAAACTAATGGGGCGAACGTCTTAAAATCTCGAAACAAATGAGCTAAACATGAGGCAGACGAGGGTGAAAAAAAACATTAGTAACAAATCTCACCTAAAATTACTCTAATTACCATTCGCCTCCTTATTCTTCTATTCTCTCTCTCTCTCTCTCTCTCTCTCTCTCTCTCTCTCTCTCTCTCTCTCTCTCTCTCTCTCTCTCTCTCTCTCTCTCTCTCTCTCTCTCTCTCTCTCTCTCTCTCTCTCTCTCTCTCTCTCTCTCTCTCTCTCTCTCTCTCTCTCTCTCTCTCTCTCTCTCTCTCTCTCTCTCTCTCTCTCTCGCTCTCTCTCTCTCTCTCTCTCTCTCTCTCTCTCTCTCTCTCTCTCTCTTTCTTTCATCGATATATTTGTCTCGTCTCATTCGTTACTCTATTTATCCATCTCTATCTTCGCATTTACCAGTTGATATCTTCATTGCAATTTCCTTTATTTTTCGCCACTATGCTCTCTCTCTCTCTCTCTCTCCCTGCGTCCTCCAGTAACCCCAAATCTCTCCTTCCCTCCTCCCCTCCTCTCCACCTAAATCTCTCTCTCTCTCTCTCTCTCTCTCTCTCTCTCACTTGACTTAATTTTGTCTTGTGTTCTTTGTTCCATGGCCTTATTTTCGCTTCTCTCTATGCATCTCTCTCTATCCCACTCTCTCTCACTCACTCGCTCTCTCTCAATCGCATCTTCTAAAAAAATATGTTATCACTGTCTCCCTCTCCCTTTTCTATCTCCTAATCTAAGGTATTTGCTAAACCTAGACTCACTTTAGCCTATATATTACCAGCTGATGATAATTTGAATACTATAGCCTCTGATTTTTAGTTTCTTACTGGAAAACATATGATACTGCTATGTCTGTGCGTCATTTATTGCCAAAGTGTTCCTAATTGACCACTTGCGAGTTTCAGGTTATGAGGAAGTTGGAGCTGTAAACATCGATAGTAAGCAGAAATACACAAATAATGTAGGTTTCTGATGGATATAAAGTATGATTAATTGGGTTTTATGTATCTATAAATGAACAACAATCGTATTATAGCTGGTAATTCTGCTAAATATCGATGTCTACAACTCCAACTTCCTTATAGAACGAAAATCGCAAGTGGTCTAATAACAACATATGTCGCTACACAATCATGGTACTAGCGTAGTGATCAGGATGGTGATATAGCAATTTTACCATCAGCTGAAAAGTAAAAATATATATAAAATAGACTAGGCCTATAGTTATATGTGTTTGGTATATGTGTTTGGTATATGTGTTTGGTATATATGTGCTGCCTCTCTTGACTATACTGTATATATATCTAGAATTCCTCCTCCTCCTGGACCTGCCTGAGCCAATCTCGGTTCGTACTCTGGCTCAGTCAAACTAACCCACTATACTTTATTTAAATCGATGTCCCTAAATTCACGCTGAATTCCTTTTTAACATTTACATTAAGTGAGTCGGAATAATTCAATCTTACTCAATTTATCATATACTTACTTAAGGGGAGATTTCCACTTGAGGGATTTTTTTCTGGACTCCTTTCTATCTCATGTTTAGTCCCATTGCTTTTGATATTCTAAGATGTTCGCCCGATTAGTTTGGTGATTTAAGGAACCTTTGCCCTATTTCTGTCAATTTTAAGACCTTTCGTGCCATTTAAGTGTCGATTTTATCCTGGCGAGCGATAGCGAGCCTGTAATTTAAGAGGAACCGGCCTTTGGCCGGGACATTTTTCTACCGAAAAATGTACAAGTTTATCTTGAAAGAGGGTCTAGGGGGTGTAATTTTAAGTTTGATGGAATTCTAGGGAACGAACTAAAAGCCTCCCCTTAAGGGGAGGCTTTTCACTTACGGAATTGTTCTCTAGATCTCCATATTTAGCCCGATTAGTTTGATATTTTAAGAAGTTCGCCCTATTAGTTTGGCAATATTAACACCTTTGGCCCCATTTCTGTAAAATTTAAAACCTTTCGTGCCATTTATGTGTGACGATGTTTTCCCTGACGAGCGATAGCAAGCCAAAGACCGGAACATTTTTCTACCGACAAAATTACAAATTTATCTTGAAAGGTGGTTTAGGGGATATAATATTAAGCTTGATGGAGGTTTAGGGAACAAACTAAAAAAAACATCCCCTTAAAATGTATGCGTCTAACTTCACGCATGATTAAATTTTATAATTTTTAATTCAGCTATAATAATTAAATCTTACTCAATTTAACCTATACTTTAATTAAATTGACGTATCTAAATTCACGCTTGATTCTATTTTATATTTTTTTAAAGAAAACTATAGTAATGTTGTCTTGTTAGTTACTTTAACCTATTCAGTACCGGTGACGTCCTTTTCAGTATAATCTGGCAGCGATTAGATTATTTAATTCAGCTTAGGAAGGACCCCTAGCTGGCAATTAAAAGGCCACAGGCTATCTCATTTGATCTTTTGAGCCACTACAAACCATACTAAGTTGAATGTAATCGTCTAAAAGTGTACAGCATATGATGAACACGTCACCGGTACTGAATTGGTTAACAAACTTGACCAAGCCTGATGCCCTTACTTGTAATCACTTATTTAATATATATATATATATATATATATATATATATATATATATATATATATATATGTGTTTTCTATTATTTATCTGTATTTTTGTTCTTATCGACTGTCAATCTATCTATCTCTCTCTCTCTCTCTCTCTCTCTCTCTCTCTCTCTCTCTCTCTCTCTCTCTCTCTCTCACTAACTCTTTAACTCCTATACTCACAGCCTCTCTCTCACTCAGTCACTCACTCTCACACACTCACTCACTCAATCTCACCCTCTTTCTCTCTCTGCCTGTCTAACTTCACCACACTCTGTCAACTGTAATAATTCCCTGCTGCCCCCCCCCCCCCCCTGCCGACCCTACCACCCCCTGTCCCCTCTGTCACTTTATTCCACACCTCTTATGCCTCTTTTGGATAAGCCATTAACCCATTCAGCACGATGACGCCTTGTTACCTATGATTCAGGCTAAATGTAGACGATTCTCTACAGTTTAAGGAGAGATCTCCACTTGAGGGATTTTTTTCTTGACCCCTTTCTCCCTCATGTTTAGCCCTAATTGCTTTTCTACTTTTAAGACGTTCGCCCCATTATTTTGACGATTTAAAGAACTTTCGACCCATTTCTGTCAATTTTAAGACCTTTCGTGCCATTTAGGTGTCGATTTTATCCTGGCGAGCGATAGCGAGCCTGTTATTTGAGAGGAACCGGCTTACAGCCGGCACATTTTTCTACCGAAAAATTTACAAATATATCTTGAAAGGGACTCAAGGGGGTGTAATTTTAAGCTTGATGGAGGTCTAGGGAAAAAAACTAAATACCTCCCCTTAAGCAGGACGCATGTTATTCAGAGGGTTTATCGAGAACGTACTTACCCCTTTGAGTCCCAGAGGAAGAATATATGCTGCTGAAGATAATCATCCCATGGTACCCAGAATACGACATAACGTACGTCATAGTGTTGAAGGGGTTATATATTTATTATTAGCTGGAATTCATACATTTTTTCATCAGCTCTGGATTATAATCCATTCAGTACCATTGACGAGCTTTTCAGTAAACCCTGGCAACTATTAGATGATTTTATTAAGGGGAGGGTTTTAGTTCGTTCCCTAGAATTCCATCAATCTTAAAATTACACCCCCTAGACCCCCTTTCAAGATAAATTTGTACATTTTTCGGTAGAAAAATGTCCCGGCTGAAAGCCGGTTCCTCTTAAATTACAGGCTCGCTATCGCTCGCCAGGATAAAATCGACACCTGAATTGCACGAAAGGTCTTAATATGGGGTGAAAGTTCTTAAAATCGCTAAACTAATGGGGCAAACGTTTTATAATATCAAAAGCAATGGGGCTAAACATGAGGGAGAAAGGGGTCAAGCAAAAAATCCCTCAAGTGGAAGAGATCTCCCCTTAAAGGGGTAGTAAAGCCCCTCTCTAACCATGAAAAGGCTGCAAAATGTCTCGATTAATCCTTTTCGTTACAATAGATCTTTCCTAAGCGACACAAACTCGTCTAAATAGAGCTAGGCTATTATGCAAAAGACGTTGCCGGTACGAAAGGGGTTAATTAGTTTTCACCTGTCAACCATTCATTTATACACACCTGCACTGTTGCGGGGGTAGTGGTTATTGTATAGTCTATAAAGGGGAGGTTTTTAGTGTGTTTCCTAGACTTCCATCAAGCTTGAAATTACACCCCCTTGACCCCCTTTCAAGATAAATTTGTACATTTTTCGGTAGAAAAATGTCCCGGCCGAAGGCCGGTTCCTCTTAAATTACAGGCTCGCTATCGCTCGCCAGGCAAAAATCGACACCAAAATGGGACGAAAGGTCTTCAAATTGACATAAATAGGGTGAAAGTTCTTAAAATCGCCAAACTAATGGGGCGAACGTCTTAAAATCTCAAAAGCAATGGGGCTAAACATGAGGGAGAAAGGGGTCAAGAAAAAAGTCCCTCAAGTGGAAATCTCCCCTTAAGATATTAATTCTTTTATATTTTAGTTTCCTCGCTACTCTCCCTGTCATTTATGTCAACACCTGCTACTGTATTCTGTCTATCCTCTGTAACTCTGCCACCCCTCTGCCACTCTCCCTGTCACTTATGTCAACACCTGCCTGCTACTGTATTCTGTCTATCCTCTGTAACTCTGCCACCCCTCTGCCACTCTCCCTGTCACTTCCGCCAATCCTGCCACTTCCTACGTTAATCCATGCCAATCCTACTAATCCCTCCACCCCTTCCAACACTCTGCCACCTGCCACCACCACTACCCTTCCCGCCACCCTACTACCATCTCCCTACCCTTTCTACCACCTTATACCATCACCCTACCATTACCACCCCCTCCTACCCTCTATAACCTCATTGCCACCCTGCCAACGCCACTATTTTCCTACCTCACTATTGCTACCCTCTTTAACCCTGCCCCCACCCGAACCATACAGTCACCCCCAATAAACCTCTCTGCCTTCCTCAGCCACCAACCTGCCACCCCCACTACCTTTCCTGCCATCCTGCCTACCTTTCCTGCCATCACCACCACCATTCTTTTCCCAAACAATCTCACTGCCTTACTCTGCCACCCCCCCTGCCACTCCCTTGCCATCCTCTGCCACCAACCTGCCATCCACACTACCCTTCCTAACACCCTACCGCCACCACCACTACCCTACTGCCACCACCACTACCCTTCCTACCACCCTACTGCCATCACCCTACCACCACTACTACCATACAACCAACCCCAACAACCCCCTGCCAACCCCTGCTGCTGCCTGAGGGTGGTGTGGGCGGCACTCCGGGGCCACTGAGGTATGAAGGGCCGCCGTACGTGATGTCATTAACTTGCTTCGATCTGCCACGCCGAAGGAGGGGAGGCAGAAGGAGAGAGAGAGAGAGAGAGAGAGCGAGAGCGAGAGCGAGAGAGAGAGCGAGAGCGAGAGAGAGAGAGAGATTTAGGCCGGGCGGAAAGGGGAGCTGAGGAAAGATACACATAGATACACTGGCCACACAGACCTTACGATCCAAACGAAGTGGTCAGGACTTAATTCTAGTAGAGATGGCATATCCGATAGAAAAGGAAAGTTGAAGGAAAGGATAGAAAAGAAGAAGAGAGAGAGAGAGAGTTTTAGGGTTCTTGGAGAGAGTAATGTGTGTGTGTGTGTGTGTGTGTGTGTGTGTGTGTGTGTGTGTAGATGTATGCTGTGTGCGTGTGTGTAGGCAATGTGCCCTTGTATGTATGTCTATATACTGCATATGTATGTATGTATTAGAGAGAGAGAGAGAGATAGTGTTTGTTTCAGGAATGTTTGTGTATGTGAAACACACACACTCACTCACTCACTCACACACACACACACACACACTCACACTCACTCACTCACTCACTCACTCACTCACTCACGCACGCACGCACGCACGCACTCACTCACTCACTCACTCACTCACTCACTCTTTCTCGTACATACATACGTACATATACAAATAGTTAAGGACTTGAAGTAAATGAAAATAAAAGCAATATTATAATATTTAACAAAAAAGATAAACTCAACGAAATATGTGGAATGAAGGTTACAAATAGAATTAATTACTTGGGTATCAATATAACAGATACATAAACTTTTTATTTGTCACAAGGAATATATGATAAATAAAGCACAAACACTAGCTAACCAGGTACCGTCAATAATTGCGAAGAGTTGTAATAAATTAATGATAGGTAAAGCTTATTGGAAATCAGTGGCACTTCCAGCAATTTGATATGGTAACCAAGTCATAAACTTTAACAAAACAATTAAATTAATTAATAAATCAGTTAAAACAATTACAATCGATAGAAACAAATGTTTATAGATTCATATAAGGAGCACCCCTCCATTCTCCATCATGATCGGAGCTTCAGACATGACCTCAAGAGTAATGACAAAGAAAATTAACTTTGTTAATTACATAAACTCAAGGGAAGAAACTGTGATAAAGGCAGTGTACGAAGAAATGAAAGGAACTTACAATAAAGATGAATGGGTAAAAGAAGTGAAAAAGGTATATCAAGAAATCAATATGAGTGAAGCAGAAACAAAGATATTATCAAAACAGAAAATAAAAGATATCGTAAATAAGACCGACACAGAAAGATGGAAACAAGAACTTGAAACCAAATCCAGTGTTAAATTATATAAAGCAAATATAAGTGAGATAAAGGGAGGAGCAGTGTTATGACAATACACCAGCATCAATAACCCTTTTCAGGAGTAGAAGAAATACACCGAAACTAAACGACCGGAATCGATTTGTTAAGGGGAGATTTCCACTTCAGGGATTTTTTCTTGACTCCTTTCTCTCTCATGTTTAGCCCCATTGTTTTTCTAATTTTAAGACGTTTGCCCCATTATTTTGACGACTTTAAGAAGTTTCAACCCATTTCTGTCAATTTTAAGACCTTTCGTGCCATTTAGGTGTCGATTTTATCCTGGCGAGCGACAGCGAGCCTGTAATTTAAGAGGGACCGGCTTTCAGCCGGGAAATTTTTCTACCGAAAAATGTACAAATTTATCTTGAAAGGGGCTCCAGGGGGTGTAATCTTAAGCTTGAAGGATATCTAGGGACCAAACTAAAAACCTCCCCTTAATAAAGACACTAAATGCATCGCCTGTGAAGAAGAAGTTGAAAATCTTGATAATTGTGTACTGTATTGTGAACATTACCAAGACATCAGAAACACCAGCACCATCTTTGATAGGCCGTACACAAATAATACAATAGCTGATATTTTATTCAGAAGAAGACAACAGAGAGGGTATACAAAGAACTATACATAGAATGTGGATAAAAAGGCAAAAGCAGTTGAACAATCAGTAAATCACCTAAAACTAAATCAAAAACAGATAGGGGGGGCCGTTGAAAAGGTGGTCTCCCCGAACAAAGACCAGACCAGACCAGACCAGACATACATATACATACATTTGTACATTTTTTGGTAGAAAAATTACCCGGCCAAAGGCCGGTTCCTTCTAAAATTAGATGCTCGCTATCGCTCACCAGGAAAAGATCGACACCTAAAGGGTACGAAAGGTCTTAATATTGATAAAAACAAATGAGGCGAAAGGTCTCAAAATCGCCAAACTAACGCAACGAACGTCTTAAAACCTCAAAACTAATATGCTAAACATGAAGGAGAAGGGGGTCCAGAAAAAGCGAGTACTATCCCCTTAAGGCAGTGGTAGTGGTGTAGCTTACCATATCAAGCTCAAATTGTCTCTTTGTTTACAATATTTGCTAGTGTGAATATCAAAACATAATTTGTAGTTACCATTACTACGTCATAAATATTCAAAAAGTAGTGTTCGACTTTAGCATAGCACATGTCATTAAAATATGCATGTATGTAGTTAATAGACCACTTGTGAGTTTCAGGCTATAAGGAAGTTGGAGCCGTGAACATTGATATTCATCAGAAATGCAATAATTATGTACATTTCTGACGGATACATAGTATGTTGAATTGGGTTTTATGGATTTATGGATTTATAAAATGTACTACGACCGTATTTCAGCTGTAAATTATGTTAAATATCGTTGTCTACAGCTCCAACTTCCTTATAGAACAAAACTCGCAAGTCGGCAATTAAGCCTTTATGAACATCCGGCATTACAAAGATATATTATTTGGGTTGAACAAACATGCATAGATATCCATAGCATGGTAAGTGGTCTTATGCATGTCAGATGAAATTCTGCACATGAAGTACGGCAAGATCATTAACCCTTTCACGCATTTATGACGCAGAGGTTGCCAGATTAGCAATAAGAAATCGAGTTCTCTCACTCTTATAATTACCTCTCCAAAATTAGTTTTCTGCCCACAGCTAACTCAAAGACAACTGCAGAGGTTGAAGTAACTAAACTAAAGGTTTCTAAATACCCCTGATGGTAAAAAAATGGCTTTAAAGTATCCCCAATAGGCTCAAAATCGCGTCATATGTCGGAGAGGGTTGAAATCATCATGCTCATTCCAAGTTACAATATTTATTATGATAATATACACCTTTCGAGGAGAAGCACTTTATTGACAACGTTTCTCAGATAGCTTCTTCAGGTCAAGGACCTGAAGAAGCTATCTGTGATACCAGTAAAGTGTTCCAACTCAAATGGTGTATCTATTCATTCTGTCAAATTTTCTAAGTTATTTTAACATTATGAATTTTCTAAAGTGAATGCAGAAACAATTGACACAGGAGAGTATTTGAATGTTTTACTTATTGCTGAAAACATTACCCAAGTAATACAAAGAGGCAACGGAAAAAAAAAATAAAAAAAAAAAAATAAAATAAAATAAAAAAAAAAAAACAGAGTTTTGGGACAAACTCAGGAATACATTTATAATTAAAGGGGGATCTGGGATTATTTTTTATATTTTTTTTTTCTTTTGCTTTTTTTTTGCTTTTTTTTTTTTTTTTTAGTTAGAAGGGAATCTGGGGGAAGTTTGTGTTTAAACCTGTTTACCTATCTCGAATATTGCACAAACCACCAAAGTCCATTAGAGCAATATCTGAATATATCTGATACCTACTGTATAATGTCTATCTATCTATCTATTTACTCAGGCCCATTATCAAATTTTTTGTTTATTTATTTATTTATTTATTTTTATTTATTTTTTATTTTTTTTTATTTTTTTTGGGGGGGGGTATTCGAGACAGAGCCCGAACAGGGAAAACACAACAAAACAATAATGAACACACACACATAAAACATACATTCACACACATCTATAGTGTGAAGGGAAAAATAGAGGGGACATAATTGGTCACACTTTACTTCTAAGGAATTGCACCGTGCAAATAGTTCAGCTTACTCTTGGGCATATACACTGACCTTCAAGACCTTAACTATTCCTTGTAACTCACTTTCCGTCCGTTTATATATATATATATATATATATATATATATATATATATATATATATATATATATATATATATATATATATATATATATATATATATTCTATGTGAGTGAGGGAGACAAAAGTCAGAACTGCCTGTATCGAGTGCCTCCCTCAGAGTCAAAAGAGTGACAGGGCCAAAATCAAGGGACGTTCGAGCCAAAATGCCTGGACACACGGATAGAAAGATAGATAGGTAGATATATAATATATATATATATATACCGTATATATATATAGTACCACATATTTGTTATCTAAGTCAAGACTAAAATATACATTCACACAGGAGAGAGAAAAACAAGTCTTGCAGAGTGAAGACAATAACATACGACACTCAATAACACTTTCATACAATACAGTAACTAAACATAATTACAACTAAATTTATGTGAATATTAATTTCGTAGATAATATTAACTTCATGGTATAAGATGGATATATATATATATATATATATATATATATATATATATATATATATATGCAAAAATAGTTATAAGTTAGAATCCTATATGAGAAGTAATACACAATTGACGTTTTATGTTAAAGATACTAAACGTCATTGCATAATATATAAAAACCTGAACAAAATGTCCTAAAATATAAAAACGCCATCACATATAGAAACAAATACAGTATAAACAGCCAATGATAATAACTTGCATGAAAAGTAAAACCCAAAATGATACAAATCAATAAATACACAAGCAATATAGATAGAAAAACCTATACAATTATTATGTTCTCTCCAGTAACCAACTTTACTCCTAAACTCGCGTCGGCCTGGTTTGTCGACAACCCCGACACAGACAGAGGGCTGGTACTACAAAACCAAACAGATAACCTCATCATCCTTAACGACATCCATCAACATACCCATATTCCTCACCAAGCCCTCTATAACCCATCATCTCCAGACATCACCTTTTGCTCCCCAGAACTCGCCCCCACAACATCCTGGAGGGTGGTCAGAACCTTAGGCTCTGACCACCTCCCGATCATTATCACCACCAAAAACCAGACTCACCCCAGCTAGCCACAAACACACATACACCAATTATAAAAGAGCTACTGGAAGCATTTACAAATGAGACAGAACAACACTTCACAACTCTAAACAGTACACCCATCACTAACATCAACAATGCTGTACACATACTCAATAAAACTATCCAAAACGCTGACAAGAAACACATTCCAAGAGGTAACAGAAAAAGACACAACCCCAACTTCACACCAGAAATTCAAAACCTCATCAGACAACGCGACACACTGAAACAATCCCCAGCACCCCACACACAAGACATCACACAACAAATTCAAGCACTCAACACCCAAACTAAACAACAAAATACAAGAACAACAAAAACTAAATTGGAATAACTTCCTACAAACACTTGATCACAAAACAAACCCCAAAAAACTCTACAAAACACCAAACAGCATCACACTTTCCAACAGCAACACAACACAATCACATGCTGCAATCACAACAACAGACTCTACTGCTTCATGTAAACAACAAGCAAACACTCTCATCAATCACTTCTCACATGTCAGCCACCTAAAACCTCACAAAGACGACCGACGTGTCATCCGACGTAAGAGACAATTCCCCACAGACCCTGACTATACACCCTTCACCAATCACCAGACAAAGCATATCATCAACAATCTCAAGCACTCACCCGCCTGTGGCCTAGACAACATAAGCAACATACACCTCAGACACCTGGGACCACAAGGCATACAAACAATCACTAACATATCAAACTACAGCTATTCACACAACACAATACCAGACATTTGGAAGCATGGTATCATCATCACATTCCCCAAACCCAACAAAGACCCCACGCTACCCTCCTCGCACCGCCCCATCACACTCCTTTGCTCCCCCTCCAAAGTCATGGAACGCCTAGTATTACAACTAATTACACCTGACCTACCCCTAGCTCCAACACAACATGGCTTTAGGCCACTGCACTCCACAAACACTCTTCTCACAGACCTTACACAAAGAGCTTTTGACGGCATCAACTCAGCTAGACCACCACACAGATCACTATTAGCCACACTCGACATTAGTAAAGCCTTCGATGCCATCCCATGCCACAACCTAACAAACAAGATCTACAACACAAACATGCACAACAACACAAAAAGGTGGCTGGCCAACTTCCTAGCAGGCAGATGAGCACACGTATCTTTTGCCGGTCAGTCATCTAAAATCAGAAACTTTCCAAACGGAGTCCCACAAGGATCCGTCCTATCGCCCGCACTCTTCAAGCTGTACATGCACGATATAACTACACCCAATACTCCCCAAATAAACTTAGCCTCCTATGCAGATGACATAACACTCACATGCACACACCATGACCCAAGAAGAGCAACAGATCTCCTTCAACCCTATCTCAACACACTACATGGCTGGTGCACTACAAACAGACTTAATCTAGCCCCAGCCAAATCCATCGCAACCCTGCTCACAAGCTGGACAGTAGTACACGAATACATCCCTCAACTCACCATAAACAACACACCCCTAACACATACACACACACCCAAAATCCTAGGAGTAACATATGATACTCATATGACATTCAAACAGCACACCACAAACATTAAAAAGAAACTGACACCCAGACTTAACGCCCTCAGGTCACTTGCTCACACAAAATTTGGACACAACAAAGAAACTACCACCACAGTATATAAACAATACATAAGATCAGTAATGGAATACGCAAGCCCAGTCTGGGCTTCTAACCTAGCTGAAACACATCATAAGACCTTACAGACTATTCAAAACAAAGCCCTGAAGATCATTACAGGCTGCACAGCTACGACATCCACAGATCATCTACATCAAGAAACAAAAATCCTCAAAGTCAAAGACCATCTGGACATGAGAGGCACTCAATTCCTGGCAGCAGCCTCCACGAACCAAGACCACCCACTAAACTACATGGCAACACACCCACAGACACCAAGAAATATCAAAACAACACCCAGCACACGGTATCACACACAATCATTGTCCTCTCTCCCTCCCTGCCCACCCCGAACCAACTTCCAGAAGCACATCCATACTCATATCTCTCGCCAATCCATCCACTCACTCACAGACAACACGCAGCTGCATGCACGACCTCCCGAAATCCATCCTTCCGAATCCTCCCTCCCTCGCGAGGACAGAGTCCACCTGGCCAGGCTGAGATGCGGACACCATCCAGCTCTCCTGAGCTATCAAAAGAGACTGGATGACTCCGTTGTCGACGCCTGCCCGGGATGTAACACAGCACCCCATACCATTAAACACATCATAGAAGACTGGATTTCACACAACCACTTACGCCAACAACACAACCTACACTCAATGAGAGCTCTGTGGGAAAGCCCGATCGTGGCCATGGCCTTCCTCAGGGACTCGGGGCTGTTCGGCCAGGCAGCTTAGGGAACAACAACAACTCCTAAACTCGATTAATATATATACTATATACCCTAATTATACTGTATATATATATGTAGATATACAGATTTCAAAGTATTGTGAAGCAAATGAAAGACTAAAACATTTATGAAATCAACCATAAACTGAGAACAAAAAACATGAGCTTTGAACAAGGAAAGAGTGGAAACGTTGCAAATTATCAATGATCCTTTAAGGGGAGATCTCCACTTGAGGGATTTTTTTTCTTGACCCCTTTCTCCCTCATTTTTAGCCCCATTGCTTTTCTAATTTTAAGACGTTCGCCCCATTATTTTAACGATTTTAAGAACTTTCGACCCATTTCTGTCAATTTTAAGACCTTTCGTGCCATTTAGGTGTCGATTTTATCCTGGCGAGCGATAGCGAGCCTGTTATTTAAGAGGAACCGGCTTTCAGCCGGGACATTTTTCTACCGAAAAATGTACAAATTTATCTTGAAAGGGTCTCAAGGGGGTGTAATTTTAAGCTTGATGGAGGTCTAGGGAACAAACTAAATACCTCCCCTTAACCCCTTCTGTACCACCACATCATGTTTATTTTTTTCTGGCTACTACTAATCGATCTTTCTCAGCTTAGGATGGATCTCTCTCAATTCTAAGGCTTCGAACTATCTCAATCAACCCTGCTAACTATTATTATGCAACACTAGTTGTCAACAGTTTTTAATAATAACCCTTCTAACTACCCCAGATCCTTCCTAAGCTGTATAAAATCGTCTAAATATAGCTAGAATATAATATAACACACGTCGCCGGTACAGAAAGAGTTGAAGCAAAGCCAATATTATAGCAGGAAATACAAGTCAAACAAAACGCACTGACACCAAGTGGAATCAATAAAGCAAGATAAGTTGAATTGACCAAAAACACAACAAAACAGGCAGTAAATATGATAGAACAAGGAAACCTTAGGAGGGGATGGGCGTATTTATTAAGGGGGGATGGGCGTATTTATTAAGGGGGGATGGGCGTATTTATTAAGGGGTGGATGGCGTATTTATTAAGGGGGGAGGGCGTATTTATTTAGGGGGTGGGGTGTATTTATTAAGGGGGATGGGCGTATTTATTAAGGGGCGATGGGCGTATTTATTAAGTAAAGGGGCGATGGGCGTATTTAGTAAGTTAAGGGGCGATGGGCGTATTTATTAAGTTAAGGGGCGATGGGCGTATTTATTAAGTTAAGGGGCGATGGGCGTATTTATTAAGGGGGGATGGGCGTATTTATTAAGTGGGGATGGGCGTATTTATTAAGGGGGGATGGGCGTATTTATTATATATTTTTTAGTTGACTCCCTGGTTTTCCGAAAAAAAAAAAAAAAAAAAACACACACACACACACACACACACACACACACACACACAAACAGACCCTCCTCCAAGATAAACTGTATTTGTAGTCGATAGGAAAATTTCCCGGCCGAAGTCCGGTTCCTCTTAAATTACCGGCTCGCTATAACTGGCGAGGAAAAAATCGACACCTTAATGACACGAAAAGTCTTAATATTGACAAATAAATGGGGCGAAATGTCTTAAATTGCCAAACTAATAGACCGAACGTGATAAAATCTGAAAACAAATGGGGCTAAACATGAGGAAGAAGGGGGAACAAAAAAAAAAGACCCATCTCGCCTAATGACATCATCTAGACAGAGAATTATAATAAACAAGAAACACAACAATAAGCAAAACAACAACACTCAAAACAATAAGCAAAACAACAACACTCAAAACAATAAGCAAAACAACAACACTCAAAACAATAAGCAAAACAACAACACTCAAAACAATAAGCAAAACAACAACACTTAAAACAATAAGCAAAACAACAACACTCAAAACAATAAGCAAAACAACAACACTCAAAACAATAAGCAAAACAACAACACTCTCAACTATAAGCAAAACAACAACACTTAAAACAATAAGCAAAACAAGAACACTCAAAACAATTTAGAAAGAAATAATGAATAGAAACAACAGATAAGACAACACGAAAATAAAAACATCTAAAAATAAACTAAAAACATCCCAGAAACAAAAAATGAAAAAAGCATCAAATAAAACAAAGCAATAACTCACCGACTTTTTTTTGTATCTTTCTCTCCTTTTCTCTCTTTCCCTGGCTTGTATCCATTCGACCCCATTCGGCCAACTTTTTAAAGATGTTTATCCCCATCCAGGTGTCGATTTCTTCATGTCGAGCGATAGCGCGCCAGCATTGTATGGAGAAATCTGACTTCGCCGGAGACATTTTTCTATCGAAAAATGTACAAATTTAGCTTGCTGTCAAAACAAAAATATATATATACCTGCTCGCTACCACTCGCCAGGAAAATATTGACACCTGGATGGGGGTAAACGTCTTAAAACAGTAGGCTGAATGGGCCGAATGGATACAAGCCAAAGAGAGAGGGAGAGAAAGAGAAAAAAAAAAGCGAGGTGGGCTCCCTTAAAACACCGCAGAAAGAGACCAGAAATAAGTAGCAACTAAGAACAAAAAAAAACAATCGTAGAGAGAGCAACAAATAAGACAAAACTGCAACAAAACATCTTAGAAAACGAATGAAAAGAAACAAAACAGAAGCAAAAACAACTCTAAACCTCCTAGAAAGAGCCTAAATATAAAAGTAGCATTACAAACAAACTAACAAAACAATAAAGCAAATATAACAAAGACAACTTATAGCAACCTAAACAATGATTGGAAACAGTCAATAAAACAAAACCTCCTAGACAAAGAATGGAAAGAAAGTAACTAAAACAAAAGCCAAAACAACCTAAAGAGAGACTGAACATCCAAATTATACAATAGAAGCAAAGAAGACAATGCAAACAACAAAACATCCTGGTGGTGATGGGCTGGTCTATCAGAGTGAGAGCTGAGCAATCTCTGCCATACCCATAGCTTACTCTGACTGTTCCTTTTACTTATATATTTTCTAGATCTCAAGTGACGGCGTCTCTAACGTGGATTGACCTCCCAATCTACCAAGATTGGAAGCCAAAGCGTCACATTTTTCCTTTGCCCCTCAACTTTCTCTTCATAATTGCTGAGGGGCACAGGGCCCCTGGTGGGGCTTTGGTTCCCGGGCGTTTCCGCGCCCTCCTCAGCTCCCCGCCATGGAGTGGCTTCGGTCACCCAGGCTTTATTGTGGTTGGCGGGGAGGGTTCTGTGGGGGCACTCGGTTATGGCCTTGGCCTTGCTCGGGGCCTTGGGGCTGTTCGGCCAGGCAGCTTGGGGAACAACAACAACAAAACATCCTTGTCTCCTCCTGCACCAACATCGTCTTATTCATTATATTCTGGCTATTATTAGGCGATTTTATTCAGTTTAGGAAGGACTTTTAGCTATCATAAGGCCACAGCCTATCTCATTCAAGCCTTTTAGCTACCACATATCCTTCCTAGGCTGCAGAAAATCGTTAACATATAGCTATCATATAGTAAAACACACGTCCCTGGTACTCAAAGGGTTATAAGAAATGAAATGAAACAGTAAACAAGACAAGCAAAAACAACTAAAAAAAAAAAAAAAAAAAAAAAAAAGTAGTATAGAAGACATATAAAGAGGAGATGGGTCGTTTTTCTAGATCCCCTTCTTCCTCATGTTTAGCCCCATTAGTTTTCAGATTTTTTTTGTCCCATTAGTTTGTCGATTTTAAGACCTTCCGCCCCATTTTCTTGTCAATATTAAGACTTTTCGTGCTATTTAGGTGTCGATTTTTTTTCTGGCGAACGATAGTGAGAGCGTAATTTGGGAAGAACCAGCCTTCGGCCGGAACATTTTTCTTCCGAAAAATGTACAAACTAATCTAAAAGGGGATCTAATGGATATTTTTGTTTTTAAGTTTGATGGAGGTCTAGGGAGGAAACTAGAAAACAAAAGTAATTATTAACCCTCTCCGACATATGACGCGATTTTGAGTCTATTAGGGATACTTTAAAGCCTTTGTTACCATCAGGGGTATTTAGAAACCTTTAGTTTAGTTACTTCAACCTCTGCAGTTGTCTTTGAGTTAGCTGTGAGCAGAAAACTAATTTTGGAGAGGTAATTATAAGCGTGAGAGAACTCTATTTCTTAATGCTAATCTGGCAACCTCTGCGTCATATGCGCGTGAAAGGGTTAAATGAAAACAATCGACCAAAAAATGAACCATCCCCTCTTAAAACAAATCAAACAAAAACAACGCAGAACATCCAAGACAAAGGAACAAGACAAACACCAAATAAAAACAAACGCCAAAACAACTCAAAACATCCTGGACGGCGAATGAGCCAAGGCCAATAAAAGAATAAGTCCTAGGGGGAGGGGGAGGGGGTGGGGGAAGAGGGGGGAAGGGGGGTGGAGGGGGGTGCGGCTGTCAAATTACGGTAAGGGTGCGGCAGCGGTGGCGGCGCGTGTGGTACCGCAGCTGCCGCCAGTGAGAGCGGGGGGGGGGGGGAGGCGTAGGGGGTGGTGTAGGGGGGGGGGGGGGCGACAAAATATTACCCCGACTTGGAAATATGAATCGCGCGCTGCCGCTAGCTCTCGCTCTCGCTCTCTCTCTCTCTCTCTCTCTCTCTCTCTCTCTCTCTCTCTCTTTCTCTCTCTCTCTTGTTTTGCCTCCAGGGCTTTTCATATTCCACGATTTTTTCCCTTTTCTTGCGCGGTATTGTGTGTATGTGTGGGTGTCTTTTTACCCCAGTTTATATATATTTTTTCTGGGAAGGAGGGGGATAGGGGGAGGGGGGATTGGGGTAGGGGGAGGGGGGATTTTATATAAGTGTATGTGTGTGTGTGGGAGGGGGTGGGGGGAGTTATTTCTCTTTTCTACGAATGGGTACTTTTTTGGATTTTGGGGAGGCGAATTTGCATTTGTTTTCCAAGCAGACTTGGAAAGTTATTTGAGGTTTCGTTTATATAAAAAATATAATAATTTTGCTTTTTGTTTTATTGAGTAGTTAGATGACCTTATTCGAAGCATCTCATTTTTAATAACAATATAAATGATTTTTGTTGAACTGTTTTTTTAAATGCATTGTAGCAGAAATGAGAGAAAATGAGGAGGCCTAACTTCAACAAATGATACATCTTAAAAGAAATATATGACTTCTGTCGGATTGTACAGACAGGTAGCAGATGCGTACGATGCGCAATTCAAGGTACAATTGCCAACAAATAACTTGGGATAAAAGTTGTGGAGAACTAGATGTATTTAAGGGGAGGTATTTACTTTGTTCCCTAGACCTCCATCAAGCTTAAAAATTATACCCCCTTGAGTCCCTTTCAAGATAAATTTGTACATTTTTCGGTAGAAAAATGTCCCGGCCAAAGGCCGGTTCCTCTTAAATTACAGGCTCGCTATCGCTCGCCAGGATAAAATCGATACCTGAATGGTACGAAAGGTCTTATTATGGGGTGAAAGTTCTTAAAATCGCTAAACTAATGGGGCGAACATCTTAAAATCTCAAAAGCAATGGGGCTAAACATGAGGGAGAAAGGGGTCCAGAAAAAAATCCTCCAGGTGGACATCTCCCCTTAAGCCCTCTAGCACCATAACGCTTATATACCTTGGATTCTGGCTAAGAGTAGATTATTTGTAGGCAGTTTAAGAAGGACTAATATTTCTAAGGGGGTTTATGGAGATCGTTTTTACCAATTTGAGTCGCAGAGGTTGATTATAAAATACAGAGAATCGTCTAATGGTAACCAGAACATGATGACCATTACGTAATGGTGGTGAATGGGTTAACCACTGCATGGGGTTAAGGGGAGACTGACCGTTTGTTTGGTCTATTCATTAATTTATTCATATATATTTCTTTTTAGTTTCCTCCCTAGACCTCCATCAAGCTTCGAAAAACACCCCCTAGACCCCCCTTCAAGATAAATTTGTACATTATTCGGTAGAAAAGTGCCCTGGCCGAAGGCCGGTTCCTCTCAAAATTGCAGGCTTGCTATGGCTCGATAGGAAATAATCGATACCTAAATAGCACGAAAGGTCTTAAAATTGACAACGAAATGGGGGGAAAGGTGTTAACATCGCCATACTAATGGCCCGAACGTCTTATAATTTCAAAACTAGTGGGGCTAAACATTAGGGAGAAGGGGGTCCAGAAAAACGGTTTGCCTCCCCTTAACCTCTTCTGTACCGGCACCGTCTTTTTAACTTTATTCTGGCTACTATTAGACGATTGGCTTGAGTTTTAAAAGGGCCTCCAACAATTAACAGGCTTCGAACTATTTCACTTAACCCTTTTTACTACCACAGATCCTTCTTAAACTGCACAAAATTGTTTACGTATAGCTAGAATAAAAAAAAAAATACGTCGCCGGTACCGAAGGGGTTAATGCACAGTGTTAATAAAACAATTGACTTTACGCACTTCAAACGTCACAATGGAGCGGTAATATTAGTACATTCATAATCTATCCTACACACTGTGTTCAATTTTTGTGAAAACATTAAGGGGAGATGTCGACTTGAGGGATTTTTTTCTTGACCCCTTTCTCCCTCATGTTTAGCCCCATTGCTTTTGATATTATAAAACGTTTGCCCCATTAGTTTAGCGATTTTAAGAACTTTCACCCCATAGTAAGGCCTTTCGTGCAATTCAGGTGTCGATTTTATCCTGGCGAGCGATAGCGAGCCTGTAATTTAAGAGGAATCGGCCTTCGGCCGGGAAATTTTTCTACCGAAAAATGTACAAATTTATCTTGAAAGGGGCTCAAGGGGGTGTAATTTTAAGCTTGATGGGGGTCTAGAGAACACACTAAATACCTCCCCTTAAATCTAGTCACTCATTCTCATCAATTGTCAAAGGTTTGTGTTTATACGAGAGTGGGAACAAAAAAATAAACAAATAAATAAATAAATATATAAACAAATAATAGATATGATAATAATAATAAAAATGATAAACCATAATTCATTAGTAATCGACGTTCTTTTTATACTATATATATATATATATATATATATATATACAGTATATTATATATATATATATATATATATATATATATATATATATATTATATTACTTCAATATGTATTTATTTCGACAAACCTGTTATTATTTCAACGTGCATAATGTGCCAATGCAATGGAAAGTTCAAAATCTAATAAGAAACGGCAAAAATGTGCGCAGTTTAACTAAGACCGATAACAAACAACGTAAATTATAAACAACATGTAGACACACTTCATAATTGGTCATCACAGTCTATTATTTAGGAGTTCATGTAACATTATCAACAAATGTAATCGTAATCCTTTTGTTTTTTATCATATGAATAATCCACTGTCTGAAATGTTGTATAAGATGACCTAAACCTTAGTTCAGTAATTCGTACACATCTTAAGGGGAGATATCCACTTGAGGGAATTTTTTCTGGATCCCTTTCTCCCTCATGTTTAGCCTCATTGTTTTTCTAATTTTAAGACGTTTGCCCCATTATTTTGACGATTTTAAGAACTTTCAACCCATTTCTGTCAATTTTAAGACCTTTCGTGCCATTTAGGTGTCGATTTTATCCTGGCGAGCGATAGCGAGCCTGTATTTAAGAGGAACCGGCTTTCAGCCGGGACATTTTTCTACCGAAAAATGTACACATTTATCTTGAAAGGGGCTCAAGGAGGTGTAATCTTAAGCTTGAAGGATATCTACGGACCAAACAAAAAACCTCCCCTTAACGCGACTTATGTTTTTTTAATATACACATAAAACTATACGAATGGATAAATGTAATTGATGGGCGTTAATAATTAAAGCATATGTATTAATGAACGCACGACAAATTACATTAACCCCTTCAGCTCGACGACGCCTTTTCATCTTTGATTCTGGCTAAAACTAGAAGACTTTATGCAGTTTATGAAGGAGCTGTACTATTTGTTGAGAACGTATGTACCCCTTTTGATCCCTAGAGGTAAGATGGAGTATCATATATTATTTTTGTGTATATATTATTTTGATATGGGGATTGTGGAGCCAATGACATTACTGTGGATAGCAAAAGGAAATAGAAAGATTTACCGAAACATTTAACATGTTCACGGGGGAAAAATACACGTGCGTCTCTGACTGAAAGTTTCAGCCTCCAGAAACAGAGATGTAGTCGAATTTATTTCAGCTGACGGTAAATTGAATTCCTTAGCTATCAATTTATCGATACTAAAATGGTCTATGTCACAGCGTTAAGGAGAGGTTTTTAGTTTGGTCCGTAGATATCCTTCAAGCTTAAGATTACACCCCCTTGAGCCCCTTTCAAGATACATTTGTACGTTTTTCGGTAGAAAAATGTCCCGGCTGAAAGCCGGTTCCTCTTAAATTACAGGCTCGCTATCGCTCGCCAGGATAAAATCGACACCTAAATGGCACGAAAGGTCTTAAAATTGACAGAAATGGGTCGAAAGTTCTTAAAATCGTCAAAATAATGGGGCAAACGTCTTAAAATTAGAAAAGCAATGGGGCTAAACATGAGGGAGAAAGGAGTCCAGAAAAAAATCCCTCAAGTGGACATCTCCCCTTAAAGTATATATCTGAGGAATATCCATGCTACGGTGATTTACTTAGAGTGCTATGAGAGTGACATGGCACTAGAACCACTGACGAAAACCAAAATAAATAAACCCACTATTAAAAAAATAAACCGATACAAATAGATACACAAATAAAAACTAAACAAATATAAACAAAATATAAACAAAATATAAACAAAATATAAACAAAATATAAACAAAATATAAACAAAATATAAACAAAAATAAACCGATACAAATACATACACAAATAATAACTAAACAAAATATAAACAAAATATAAACAAAATATAAACAAAAATAAACCGATACAAATACATACACAAATAAAAACTAAACAAAATATAAACAAAATATAAACAAAATATAAACAAAATATAAACCAAAATAAACCGATACAAATACATACACAAATAATAACTAAACACATATAAACCATACATAATACGCACTGGCCATTCACATAATTTATTTGTATATATTTTCACTCCAACACCAAACACCTCACAACGAAATTAATAAAACACTTTAAACTGAACAGCTCCATACACGAATACAAGAACAAATATGAAAGCGCCGAGACAAGGGGTGTATATATATACTGTATATATGGAAGTGGCGGCTGAGAATAACATTGCAATAGATGGCCGCGGGATGAGAGGGGTGGAGAGGAAGGGGCATATATGGAAATTGGTAGGAAGAGACGGATAAGAGGGTAGAGAGACACGTATGTATGGAGAGGTGTTCCGGTGTTTATAGCACGTAAGGGGGGTAACCGTTTTTTGTTGTATCTTTCTCCCCTGTTCTCTCTTTCCCTGGCTTGTATCCATTCGGCCCCATTCAGCCAAATGTGTGAAGACGTTTATCGCCATCCAGGTGTCGATATCTTCCTGGCGAGCAATAGCGAGCCAGCATTGTATGGAGAAATCCGGCTTCGCCGGAGAAATGTTTCTATCGAAAATGTACAAATTTAGCTTGCTGTCAAAAAACAAAAAAATACAGTATATATGCAGGCTCGCTACCGCTCGCCAGGAAAATATTGACACCTGGATGGGGGTAAACGTCTTAAAACAATAGGCTGAATGGGGCCGAATGGCTACAAGCCAAAGAGAGAGGGAGAGAAAGATATAAAAAGCGAGGTGGGCTCCCTTAACTCCCACTGTAGCGGCGACCTACCTCATATAGTACTTCCTTTATATTGTGATCCAGGACGTATTGCTGATAGTATATATTTTAATTTATGTTTATTTAATTTATATTTTATTCTACTGGTGTCTCCTACTCGACGAGACGGAGATAAAATTGTAAATTTTCGGTAGAAAAAATTCCCAGCCGAATGTCTCCCCTTAAGTAGATACCATTATAGCTAAAGGTTAACATAGGATAAGACCCAAACACCCAAGTCAACTGTAGTGAATCCCCACAAGACTAATCCCATGACAATTATCTCTCATACAAAAATACCACGAAATATAACTAAAGCAAGTCTGTGTGTTCAAGCCCTTTTGTTCAATTATAATTAGGCTAAACATATTTAACACAGACTCTATTTGGAAAAAAAAAAAAAAAAAATCAGGATAACCAAGCTAATACCTCTACCATTTGGGAAGAGTCGGACAGGAAATGGGTGTGGAAATCTACAGCCCATTTTCTCTAGCCCTTCCCGAGTTACAGATATTAGGAACCCGAACCAGGAACCTACTTATAATAATATGGTCTATAAAAGATTGCTAGACGGACATAATAAAACAAAATAAAGAAGGGGATAGGGGTTTCGGACAGAGGGAGGGGATATACCGTACAAAGGACAGAGGGAGGGGATATACCGTACAAAGGACAGGTGTTGGCAAAATAAAGAAGGGGATACGGGTTTCGGACAGAGGGAGGGGATATACCGTACAAAGGACAGGTGTTGGCAAAAAAAAGGAATAGGGGTTTCGGACTGAGGGGATATACCGTACAAAGGACAGGTGATAGCGGAGACGGCGATAGGACAGTGATAAGGACAGGGAAGAGACACTTATGGGGAGACGGGTCGCTTTTTCTGGTCCCCCTTCTCCCGCATGTTGAGCCCCCATGTGTTCTCAGATTTTAAGACGTTCGGGCCATTAGTTTGTCGACTTTACCTTTCGCCCCATTTCTTTGTCAATGTTAAGACCCTTCGTGCCATTTAGGTGTCGATTTTTATCCTGGCGAGAGATAGCGAGCCAGTAATTGTGGAGGAACCGGGGCATTTGTCTACAGAAAAATGTACAAATTTATCTTGAAGGGGTGTCTAGGGAGTATTTTTGTTTAAGCTTGATGGAAGTCTTGCGAGGAATATATAAACTAGATGAATACATGAATTAAAAGAACCCCCCCCCAAAAAAAAAAAAAAAAAAAAAAAAAAAAAAAAAAAAAAAAAAAAAAACAGCCATTATCCCCTTAACCCTTTCTTTACCGAGGATGTTTGTGATTATATTTCAACTATATTTAGACGATTTTGTTCAGTTTAAGAAGAATCTGTGGTAGCAAAATGGGTTCGGTGAGATAGTTCGATGCCTGTTAGCTGCTGGAGGCCCATTGGCAACTGAATAAAATCGTCTAATAGTAACTAGGAAAAAATAAAAAGACGTCGCCGGTACAGAAGGGGTTAAACCGAGAGTGAGTGGGACGGTAACAATTATAGACTCTGTTGGTGGTAGATAATAAACGATAGTGATCAGACAACACCACCATACACGGCAATGTGATAAGGCTGGCATATTTTATAATAATCGGGTAGAGGGAATTGGGAAGGGGAGATGGTCTTCTTTTCCGGTCCCCCCTTCTTCCTCATATCTAACCCCGTTAACTTTCACATTTTAAGACATGCGCCACATTAGTTTGTCGATTTTAATACATTTCGTCCCATTTCTATATCAATATAAAGACCTTTCGTACCATTTAGGTGTCGATTTTTTCCTGGCGAGCGATAGCGAGCCTGTAATTCTAAGAGAAACCGGCCTTCGGCCGGGACATTCTTCTATCGAAAATATGTACAAACTTATCTTGACGGGGGGTTTAGGGAGTGTTTTTATAAGCTTGATGAAGGTCTAGCGAGGGAACTAAAAAACAAATGAATATATAATAAATTGACCCCAAAAATATCCACTGTCCCCTTAATGAAGAAGGAAATATATGGGGAAGAAAATATGCTGATAAAATAATATGTTGGCAATAAATATGTTGAGAAGGTATACATTGCGGAACTAATATGCTGACAACGGCATATATTGCAAGATTATGTATGGATAAGGGATACTGTGAGGTAGAATTCTGGATAGGGAGTAACGTAAGTATTATTACGAAGAGATAGAGACCAATTATCCAGGAGTAGGTTAATTATACATAGCAATGGAAAATCACATATTGAGCAACAGTATAATAAAAAGGAGAATTAATTTTAACCATTAAGGGGAGGTTTTTAGTTTGTTTCCTACTCCTCCAGCAATCTTAAAATTTCACCCCCTTAACCCCCTTTCAAGATAAATGTGTAAATTTTTCGGTAGAAAAATGTCCCGGCCGAAGGCCGATTACTCTTAAATTACAGGCTCGCTATCGCTCGCCAGGATAAAATCGACACCTAAATGGCACGAAAGGTCTTAAAATTAACAGAATGGGGCGGAAATTCTTAAAAATCACGAAACTCATAGGGCAAACGTCTTAAAATCTCAAAAGCAATGGGGCTAGACATGAGGGAGAAAGGGGTCAAGAAAAAAGTCCCTCAAGTGGAAATCTCCCTTTAAGTAAACATGTCTGTATAGAATAAATGAGAGATAGAAAATAAGTTGCAATAAAATACTACCGGTACTGAACAAATAAGAGATGGAATATGAGGCTTGGATAATGCGTTGCAACGAGAAGTGCTGACGGCTTACGTTCAAAATCCTGATTGAGTTTGAAACCTATATTTAAGTACCCGTATGTAATTGTTTATTAATATAATTTATTTATTTCACTCCCAACACCAAACACCTCCCAATGAAATTAATGAAAGTATGTGATCGTAGGCTTGTGTCCATATTTCCTTAGCTGTCTTGATAGCGTAATGCATAGTGCGCGGAATTTCGATGTGAGTATCCTGGGTTCGATTCCTGGGAGTGCCACATGTATTTGTTGATTTCATTAATAATGTTTAGATGTGAAGTTGGTTGGTGTAAAAAACATAATAATTCGAACCTAGGTTACCACAAACAACTCATAAACACTAACCATTACACCATCAAGACAAAGTCGATAATTAAAACAAACTATATTTATCCACTCACAAGAGATTCCACTGAGGATACATAGCTACTTATCCATCTATGAGGTCAGTATGAATAACTACAAAGCTCTGTCATCCGGCGCCCCTCCTCACACCCAACACCGTTACTCACATACCTCTCAAGTCCATCCCTCCACCTCACACTCGGTCTGTCTCTCCTTCTCTGCCCTTCCACTTCGCTCCCATATACTCTTTTCGTCATTCTCTCATTCATCATAAGCTCCATATGACCGGACCACCTCAAGGTTGTTCTTCTGACTCTCAAGCCCCTTCACACCACATCGCTCTTGTATTTCCTCATTCATCTTTCGATCTCTCCATGTGACTCCAAACGCATTTTCCAGTAACTTATTTCAAGTTACCTACGTTACATAACATCTGCGGTACACTCGGATACCATAGTCTCTAGCCCACCCATAAAGATTCGTGGACTGCACCTATTTCTAACTATGGAAGCATATCTCTGGAAACTATCTTATCAATATAATTTTCTATAAATCAACTACAAAAATATATATACTATTTATTGAAAAGCAATATATATTCAAAAATCAATCCAGAGAGTTTTAATTGTATGTATGTATGTATATACTCAGGCACATACCCCATTGCTGGGGGTGGCCGACACGAGACAGAGCCCGAACAGAAACAACATTTAAAGTTCCAATTCTCGGGGTCCGGGGTCACTTTCGCGTCCTCTTGCCCGTTTCTCTGTCTCGTCGAGTAGGAGAATTACACAAAGGGAGGAGGATTCCTAGCCTCCTGCCCCCAACTTACTTATAAACTGCAATAATTTCATGTATGATGATTATAATAGACACTGTAATTCAAGCATGTTGTGTGGTTTCAATTTTGTACTGCTTTGAACTTATTGTTTGTACTACATAGAAGCATTGAGCTGGTCTATCTGAGTGTACAGGTACCCCAAAAAGAAAGTGGTACAGGGGTGACCACTAATACCTACCGTCAGGGTGTCAAACCAGACCAATTTTGTTTGAAGACTTGAATGAATATGAGAAGGAATACCAGAAAATACACATGAAATAGCATTGTATTAGCCATTTTATGACTTCGAGTTTTAATTGCATACAGAACAACACAGGAGATCCACGAATTCTTATGAGTGGGCTATGTTATCCGAGTGTACAGTTTTCCGTACATATTCCATTTCTCAACCATCCCAGCCAATCGTAACTTGGCAACGCCGCACCCACCTCCAAAACCCCCCTCCCTCACTCCACCTCCTACCAATAGTGGAAGGGAAGGAGGTGGAGCGAGGGAGGGAGGGGGGTTGGGGAAAGGGGTGCAACGCTGCCAAGTCACGACCTCAACAAGATAGAATATGTGCGGCAAACTATACAGTCGCGCTAATAAGTGATGTCTCGGCACCAAGTATGTTTTGATCAATAATTGGTATCGGCAATATCTAAGTTTCATTTCTTCATATCGAGTGAAATATACAAACATGTTCCTACACTTACCCACCCTATTCAACATCTGACTGACATTCATACAGCACAGAGCGAGCCAAACGTAATGACTGCTGGGACATGACTTATTAGCGCGACCGTACATGGACCACTTATCACAATGGCAATTAACCACTTGCGAATTTCAGGCTATAAGGAATTTGGGGCTGTAAACATTGATATTAAAGAGCAAAGCAAAAATAATATGGGTTTTTTGATGGATAAAACGTATAATCAAGTTGGTTTCATGTATTTATAAATGTATTACGGCCGTATTTTATCTGATAATTATGTTAAATATTGATGGCCACAGCTCCAACTTCCTTACAGACCAAAATTCGCAAGTGGTCAATTCACTATCCACCAACTCCTAAACACGTAATTTCGGTTAAAAGACAGGAAAACCAAAATATATACAAGTGAAATAAAGTATACATTTTGTTAATGGTCCATCGTTTTGCAAATAAGGTGCACAGTATGTATCGTAATTGATAATAAGGTGCACAGTATGTATCGTAATTGATAAGGTGCACAGTATGTATCGTAATTGATAAGGTGCACAGTATGTATCGTAATTGATAATATGGTGCACAGTATGTATCGTAATTGATAATATGGTGCACAGTATGTATCGTAATTGATAATATGGTGCACAGTATGTATCGTAATTGATAATAAGGTGCACAGTATGTATCGTAATTGATAATATGGTGCACAGTATGTATCGTAATTGATAATATGGTGCACAGTATGTATAGTAATTGATAATATGGTGCACAGTATGTATCGTAATTGATAATATGGTGCACAGTATGTATCGTAATTGATAATAAGGTACACAGTATGTATCGTAATTGATAATATGGTGCACAGTATGTATCGTAATTGATAATGTATCTATTGATTGAGGGAGGCAAAAGGCATGTAATACGTGCCTATAGTTGAAAGAGTGACATACCACAGTAGTACGTTCGATAATAATGTGCACAGTATTGAGCATTTAATTGAGATAAGGTGCACAGTATGTATCATAATTGATATAATAAGTTTGAGTAATAATTGAGGTGCACAGTATGTATCGTATTGATTGCAATAGACGGGTAATGTATCGTAATAGGTGCACAGTATAGCCTGATTATTATAGTAATAAATAAGAGGTGCCCATGTATCGTACTTGATAAATAAGAGTAGAGTTGTATCGTAATTGATAACGGAGTATGTATCGTAATTGATAACAAGGGCACACTATGTTGTATATAATGGTTGACAGTATGTATCGTAATTGTTAGGTGCACAGTATGTATCGTAATTGATAATAAGGTGCACAGTATGTATCGTAATTGATAATATGTTGCACAGTATGTATAGTAATTGATAATAAGGTGCACAGTATGTATCGTAATTGACAATAAGAAGCACAGTATGTATCGTAATTGATAATAGGTGCACAGTAATGTATCGTAATTGATAATAAGGTGCACAGTATGTATCGTAATTGATAATAAGGTGCACAGTAGTATCGTAATTGATAATAAGGTGCACAGTATGTATCGTAATTGATAATAAGGTGCACAGTATGTATCGTAATTGATAATAAGGTGCACAGTATGTATCGTAATTGATAATAAGGTGCACAGTATGTATCATAATTGATAATAAGGTGCACAGTATGTATTGTAATTGATAATATGGTTCACAGTATGTATCGTAATTGATATGGTGCACAGTATGTATCGTAATTGATAATAAGGTGCACAGTATGTATCGTAATTGATAATAAGGTGCACAGTATGTATCGTAATTGATAATAAGGTGCACAGTATGTATCGTAATTGATAATATGGTGCACAGTATGTATCGTAATTGATAATAAGGTGCACAGTATGTATCGTAATTGATAATAAGGTGCACAGTATGTATCGTAATTGATAATATGGTGCACAGTATGTATCGTAATTGATAATAAGGTGCACAGTATGTATCGTAATTGATAATAAGGTGCACAGTATGTATCGTAATTGATAATAAGGTGCACAGTATGTATCGTAATTGATAATAAGGTGCACAGTATGTATCGTAATTGATAATATGTTCAAGATTTTCCTGAACAAATAGTGGCTCGTTTACGCATTCTCGTTTAAGGGGGCCCACCTCGTTTATTTTTTGTTCTCTCTTTCTGGGTTGTATCCATTCGGCCCCATTCAGCCTACTTTTATAAGACGTTTATCCCCATCCAAGTGTCGATTTTTTTCCTGGCGAGCGGTAGCGAGTCATCATATATATAAACAAAAATGACAACATGCTAAATTTGTACGTTTTTCGATAAAAAAAAATCTCCAGCGAAGCCGAATTTCTCCGTACAATCCTGGGTCGCGATAATCGACTCCTGGATGGGGATAAACGTCATAAAACAGTAGGCTGAATGGGGCCGAATGGATGCACACCAGAGAAAGAGAGAACAGGAGAGAAAAAAAGCAGGTCACCCCCTTAAAAATGCACAATTGGCATTAATGGGTAGCCACGTTGATATTTAGAAGGGATTCCCAATACATTACGACTACCACAACAGTATATAGTGGCTAGTGCCTGGAATAACTAAACAAGTAAAGTAACTAAGTAGCGATTAGTGTGCGGGGGGGGGGGGGGGGGGGGATGGCCGTATTTATGTGCTCATTTATATATTTTGTTTATATTATCTTTTAGTAATTGTTAGTAAATCTAGTAAATTATCTTTATCTCCCTACACCTCCATCAAGCTTTAAAAAAAAAAAAAAAAAAAATAAAAAAAAAAAAAAAAAAATTATAATACAAAAAAATCCCCCAACATCCTCCTTCAAGATAAATTTGTAAATGTGTCGATAGAAAAAAAATCCTCATAAAATACAGGCTCGCTATCGCTTGCCAGGAAGGATTGGACACGTAAATGACATGAAAAGTCTTACTATTGACAAAGAAGTGGGTCGAAAGGCCTTTACAATCGCCAAACTAATGGGCGTTCCGAACGTCTTAAAATCTGAAAATGAATGGGGTTAAACATGAGGAAGAAGAAGGACCAGAAAAACGACCCATCTCCCCTTAACACGCGAGACAATTTAAATTGGATAATTGCTGCCATTTCGGTTTGACCCAAGTAATGAAACACTCTTATTCGTAATTGGATAAGGTCTCTTGTTCTATGCTAATAAACAAAAAAATTACATACCCCTACATAATAATTTTATATTATTAATCATAATCATATAAATAACATTAATAAGATTAATATTATTATTTTCGACCTGTTGAAAAATAAGTTATAAGAAGACCAGTGCTCCTTTTTTAGGAAAGGCGAAATAAGTATGGGTGCTCCTTTCTTAAAATAATTTATGGGTGCTCCTTTCTTTAAAATAAGTTATGGGTGCTCCTTTCTTAAAATAAGTTATGGGTGCTCCTTTCTTAAAAATAATTATGGGTGCTCCTTTCTTAAAATAAGTTATGGGTGCTCCTTTCTTAAAATAAGTTATGGGTGCTCCTTTCTTAAAATAAGTTATGGGTGCTCCTTTCTTAAAATAAGTTATGGGTGCTCCTTTCTTAAAATAAGTTATGGGTGCTCCTTTCTTTAAATACATAATAATGGAAACAAATATAAATAAATACAAAAATAATAAAGTAGCTAAATAAATATAGATACATACTACTACCAATATAAATAAATATAGATACATACTACTACCAATATAAATAAATATAGATACATACTACTACTAATATAAATAAATATAGATACATACTACTACTAATATATATATATACATTAAGGAAAACACCCGGTTCATAACATTAATCCTCCATTACAAACCCCAATGTATTTGAATGAATTAATGAAAGCATATAATCCTCCCGGGATTCGAACATGAAAAAATAATCTTGGGCTAATGGCCAGTGGATTATACACAAACATAAAAAAAATAAAAAAAACGGACACTCTCCTCTCAAAAAAATAAAATAATAATAATAATAATAATAATAATAATAATAAATAAATAAATTATATTAATAATATTAATACAACTTAACAAATCTGTGGGTTTTAGACGAACATAAACAAAACGTGTACGGACGCTCCCTTCTCGAAAAAACAAAACAAAGCCAAAACAAAATCTGTGTCTCTCTCTCTCTCTCTCTCTCTCTCTCTCAAAAAAAAGGGACAACCCAAAAATGTGTGTGGCTCGCTATGAAAGACAACGCCTGAGATGCTAATATACCCTCGCGCGCCTGAGTGACGGAGGGGTCTGTGGACACAAGCGACCCGGGAGACGAGACAACACACGGGAAAAGAATGGTGAGATAAAAGTAAAAAAGAAAAGAGGTGATGGGACGCAGAAGGAGGAACTAGTCAAAATAATGGGAGAAATATGACACCCACCAATTTGAGGAGAGAGAGAGAGAGAGAGAGAGAGAGAGAGAGAGAGCGAGAGAGAGAGAGAGAGAGAGAGAGAGAGAGAGAGAGAGAGAGAGAGAGAGAGAGAGAGAGAGAGAGAGAGAGAGAGAGAGAGAGAGAGAGAAAGAGAGAGAGAGAGAGAGAGAGAGAGAGTGGCGATGAGACATAGACGGGGCTGAGGAACTCATTCATAAACCAACTGGGGGAAATATGACAACGATTTTGAGGTAGTGGGGGGGGGGGGGGGAAGGAGGTGGTGGGGGCAGGAGGGAGTGTGGTTGTGGGTTGGGCAGGATGTAAGAGAGTACGAGCAGTAGAGATAGAGAGAGAGCGAGAGAGAGAGAGAGAGAGAGATAGAGCTAGTAATGAGAGAGAGATAGAGAGCTACATAGAGCTACATAGATACACAGACCACACAGACCTCAAGGTCCTTACTAGGCAGTCTGGCCTTACAAACTATAATATGCATATATGCATATATACACATACACACATACACACATACATATACATATATATTTACATATATATACACATACATATACACATACATACATACACACATATATATACAGTATATATATACATACTGTACAGTGCACACACATACATATACATACATACATATTTTTTTTTTTTTTCCATTCATATCACCCCAGCCCTCTGCAGATAGAGGTCAAGCCTTCCCTTGAGCGGCGTTATTGTGTCGCTCTCCACCACTCTCGCTGGTAGTTTATTCCACTCTGTCGCCACACTGTAGGTGAAGAAACTCTTTGTGACATCTAGGTTTGCCTTTTTGGTTTTTAATTTCATTCCATTTCCGCGAGTTTGATTAGTATTGTTTAATGTGAATAGTGCATTTACATCGACTTTGTCAAACCCTTTTAGTATCTTAAAGCACTCAATAAGCTGACCCCTCAACCTCCTCTTTTTTAATGAGAACAGGTTCAATCGTTTAAGTCTTTCTTCATATGGTTTATTTCTTAATGAGGGGATCATCTTCGTCGCTCTACGCTGTACTGACTCGAGTCTTACAATGTCCTTGATCAGATAAGGTGACCAGAACTGCACACCATATTCAAGGTGGGGGCCTCACCATACTTTTGAACAGTGGCACTATTACGTTTTCATGTTTATATGTAAATTTTCGTTTAATAACGCCCAATGCTATGTTTGCCTTATTTGCAGCTGCTATACATTGGTCGGAAGTTTTTAGGTTTTCAGATATTAGTATCCCTAGGTATTTTACTACCGTTGCGGTTTTTATTTGTTTGCCATTCATTTCGTATTTGTATTTCATATTTCTGCTACCAACCTGCAGCACCTGACATTTATCGACATTGAAGGACATCTGCCATTTTTTCGACCACTCTGATATCTTGTTTAAATCAGATTGCAACGCATTTCTATCATCTTCGTTCAGGACTGTATTTCCTATTTTTGTATCGTCGGCGAATTTGGAAATGGTGTTGTTTACCCCTACATCAATATCGTTAATGTAAATGAGAAACAGGACCGGTCCAGGACTGAACCCTGTGGAACTCCACTAGTGACAGGCTCCCACTCCGATTCCACTCCATTTATCACCACTCTCTGTCTTCTGTCTGTAAGCCTATTTTTTATCCAAGAATGAATTTCACCTTTGATACCTATCCTCTCCAGTTTAGCCAATAGTTTTCGGTGAGGCACCTTGTCGAAAGCTTTTTGAAAGTCCAAGAAGATTATATCTAGTGATTTCGTCATGTCGTTATATGTGAATAGTTTGTTATAAAATTCAATCAAATTTGTTAGGCATGACTTATTTGATCTAAAGCCGTGTTGACTATTTTTTGATTAGGTTGTTTGATTCGAGGTAATCTACTATCTTATCTCTAAGGATTTTTTCCATGATTTTTCCTACAATTGAAGTTAGGCTAATTGGTCTGTAATTACTCGCTTTGGCCTTGCTACCCTTCTTGTATATCGGCGTAATGTTCGCATCTTTCCAATCACTCGGTACAATCCCCTGTAGTAATGATAAGTTAAATAGTTGTGTCAGGGGTTTTGCTATTTCGTCCTTAACATTCTTAATTATTTTCGGGTGGAGCATGTCGGGTCCCGGGTCTTATTTACATTTAAATTACTCAATTTGCTTTGTACTTCGCTAACACTGATGGTGAAATCTCCTATCACATGAGTTGAGGTGTTATTTTCAAGGGTATGATCGATAATTTCTTCTGTGAAAACTGAGCCAAAATATTTGTTGAGCAGATTTGCCGTGTTTGTGTCACCTGTTATTGTCTGGCCATCTTCTATTAGCGGTCCGATTCCGCTTTTGATCTGTTTATTTTTATTTACGTAACTGTAGAATTTGTTGGGGTTTGTGGCACTTTCTCTGGCAAGTCATTTCGTAATTTTGTTTGTTCGCCCTAATTATTTTGTTCACTTCCCTTCTACTATTTTTGTAGAAGTTTTTAATTACTTCAGTGTTTGTGTTATTTGTTACAAGTTTGTGGAGTTGATTCCTTTTCCTTATTGCCTTGCCAATGTCTCTACTGTACCAAGGGGGCATACTTGATTTCGTATTACGTTTTGGTTTCATGGGTACAAATTGTTTATGCGCTTCTGTAATTGTAGACTTAAAATGTCCCCATAGTTCATTTACTTCGTTTATATTTATGAAGTTTGAGTGTATGTTTGATAGCGATTCCTTAAGTCCATCATAATTTGCGTTTTTGAAGTCCGAAACCATTCCTGTTGTTTTTACTGTGGAATATTTGCTTATAACGTTGATTCTTAAGATTTTATGATCGGACGTTGCCAGATGTTCACCTACATCCAGGTTTGATAATAAATTTTCTTGGGTAGTGATTACGAGGTCTAATATATTCCTGTCTCGCGTCGGCTGTTTTACGTGTTGAGTCAAAAAATTGTCCTGGATGAATCTTGTCATTAGGCGTGACTCAGCATTTTTTCCGAGAGAGAGAGAGAGGGAGAGAGAGAAAGTGCGGTAGAGAGTGTGAGAAGAAAATCATTGACGGGATTTTAGCTGAAGGATCAATGTGTAAAGGTGGTTAAGAGAGAGAGAGAGAGAAAGAAAGATTGGGTGTGTCAAAGCGATGATGGATGGAGAAAGAGAAAGAACTCTAACAGGCTTTTGGGTGAAGGGGAAAAATGTGTGTAAGTGGCGAACGTGGTTAAGCCAGGAGAGAGAGAGAGAGAGAGAGAGAGAGAGAGAGAGAGAGAGAGAGAGAGAGAGAGATAATTTACATAAACTTACATAGATACACTAACTACACAGACCTTATGATGCAAACGAGGTGATCAGGACAATTTTAGTAGAGATGGCAGGACCCCATATAAAGGAAAGTGGAAGGCAAAGAAAAGAGATAGAGAGAGAGAGATATATATATATAGAGAGAGAGGGAGAGAGAGTAATAGTAGGAATAAAAACGGAGACTGAATTATTGAGAAAAAAATAAACACTGCAAGAAGAAAAATTACGAGATAATGTTGGAGGTGGTGAGGTCATTGATTGGGAGATGGTTACATAGAGTTACATAGTTACACGGACTATACTGACTACACAGAGCTCATGGTTTCGGGAAGGCTGTCTGGAAAAAAGTAGCATCATATATGGCTCTCTCCCCACTCACCATTTCCTCCGACTACTGACTGGCATAATATGTATAGCCTACTTTGAATAAAATGTACCCCGGCTGCTTCTAAGAATAGCTACTTAGAATCGATAATAAGTCTAAACTAGAAAGACTAATCATACTTGCTTAGCTTTTAAGGTTAATATCTTCAGATAAAGAAATAAAACAAATATATAAATATATTAAATGAAATAAATAAAAGTAAATATTTAGATACTTAATATAAAAGGATATAAATAGATATACTACTATAAATATAATAACATGATTACAGTATGACATGATTACAGTATGACATGATTACAGTATGACATGATTACAGTATGACATGATTACAGTATGACATGATTACAGTATGACATGATTACAGTATGACATACAGTATGACATGATTAGCAGTATGACATGATTACATTATGACATGATTACAGTATGACATGATTACAGTATGCCATGATGTATGCCATGATTCAGTATGACGTGATTACAGTATGACATGAATACAGTATGACGTGATTACAGTATGACATGATTACAGTATGACAGTAGACGTGATTACAGTATGCCATGATTACAGTATGACATGATTACAGTATGACGTGATTACAGTATGACATGAATACAGTATGACATGATTACAGTATGACATGATTACAGTATGATACAGTATGACATGATACAGTATGCCATGATACAGTATGACATGATTACATATGGCGTGATTACACTATGACATGAGTACAGTATGACGTGATTACAGTATGACATGATTACAGTATGACATGATTACAGTATGACATGATTACAGTATGACATGATTACAGTATGACATGATTACAGTATGACGTGATTACAGTATGACATGAATACAGTATGACGTGATTACAGTATGACATGATTACAGTATGACATGATTACAGTATGACGTGATTACAGTATGACATGATTACAGTATGACATGATTACAGTATGACATGATTACAGTATGACATGATAGTAGACATGATTACAGTATGACATGATTACAGTATGACGTGATACAGTATGACGTGATTACAGTATGACGGATTACAGTATGACATGATTACAGTATGACATGATACAGTATGACATGATACAGTATGCATGATTACAGTAGACGTGATACAGTATGACATGATTACAGTATGACATGATTACAGTATGGCATGATTACAGTATGACGTGATTACAGTATGACATGATTACAGTATGACGTGATTACAGTATGACATGATTACAGTATGACGTGATTACAGTATGACATGATTACTTACCATGTATACCTGTAATGTTTACTGAATGTCGACCCTGTCAAAGTCCAGTATCTTTGGAGATTAATTATGAAAGGTGCTAATATAATATTACCTTCAACTACTCCTTTGTACAACTGTCTGCAATTGTCAGAGATTAATTATGAAAGGTGCTAATATAATATTACCTTCAACTACTCCTTTGTACAACTGTCTGCAATTGTCAGAGAGAGGATCCCTGTTGTGAGTGTGTATCTATGCAACACTATTCACCCTAATGGGTTAAGGTGGGTCACCTGTTTTTGGTTCTGTCCTTTTCTATCTTTCTCTGGCTTGTATCCATTTGGCCCCATTCAGCCTACTGTTTTAAGACGTTTATCCCCATCCAGGTGTCAATTTTTTTACTGGTGAGTGGTAGCGAGCCAGCATATTTTTTAGTTTTGTTTGACAGCAGGCTAAATTTGTACATTTTTCGATAGCAAAATGGATTTCTTCATATAATGCTGGCTCGCTATCGCTCGCCAGGAAGAAATCGACACCTAGATGGGGATAAACGTCTTAAAATAGTTGGCTGAATGGGGCCAAATGGATACAAGCCAGAGAAAGAGAGAAAAGGACAGAAATAACAAAAAGCAGGTCACCCCCCTTAAGACGGTTACCTTCCTTAGCTGTGAATGTTTATATAACGAGCGATAGCGAGCAAGATTGTTTATATAACGAGCGATAGCGAGCAAGATTGTTTTAGGCAGGTAGGTAAATGTGTACATTTATCAGCAGAAAAATTTCTCCGACAAAACCGGATATCTCCATAATAACTTGCTCGCTATCGTTCGCAACGAAAACATCGACACGTAAACGGGGCTTCCGTCTTAGAAGAGTAGACTAAATGGGGCCGAATAGATACAACCCAGAGAGAGAGAGAGAGAGAGAGAGAGAGAGAGAGATTCATTGAGTTGACGGAAGCTTAGCGCGAGATGAAATTCTATAAAACGCCAGTGGGCGGATGAGAGAAAGAGAGAGAGAGAGAGAGTGTGTGAGAGTGAGAGTGAGAGAGGAAAAAAGAGAGTGAGTTTTGAAAGTGCTAAAATACAATGCGATAGAACTTAATGTTAGATACAAACATAGAACAATAGATAGGCACAGCCAGTACACACACACACACACACACACACACACACACACACACACACACACACACACACACACACACACACACACCTACACACACACACACACACACACACACCTGTGGTTCCTGTGGTTGTAGTTAAGGGCTGTCAGTTAGCGCCCTGTGGTCCACGCCGTTGCGGCGCCGCCACTGTACATCCCATCTATCCTCCTCTGTGCCAGCTGGTCAAGAATGCTGTTGCTGGCAGCACGGAGGTAGTAGTGGGGTAGGATTGGTTGGTCTGGCAGTGATGACAGGAAATCATCCAAGTCCTTTTTGAATTTTTCAACGGTTGGGTAGTTTTGGTTTTTTATTTCTTTTGGCAGTGCATTGTAGAGCTTCGGACCCCGTGTAGCGAAGGCATTTTCTTTAAGTGTCTTAACTCTTGTCAGTGCTCTTGAGTTAATTGACCTGATAATACACCTACGGCCCAGTCGTTGGTTTTCATTTATCTCTATCAACTCCTTTTCTTCCTCCTATCAGGTTAGGGGTTAAGTTGTTGAGAATTTTCCAGGTATAAATGATCAAGTATCTTTCTCGGCGTCGTTCTAGAGAGTACAAGTTTAGAGACTTAAGTCTTTGCCAGTAGTCTTCCTCCTTCACAGACACTATTTTACTAGTGAAGGAGCGCTGGATGCCTTCCAATGCTTGTTTCTCTCGTGACTTCCAGGGATTCCATAACTGGCAACAATATTCCAAGAGTGGTATTACCAAGGCCTTATACAGGGTTAACATAGGTTCGCTTTCACGAGTTCTGAAAGTACGCAATACCCAGCCAACCTGGACTCGTGTCTTATGTACTACTGCTAGGATATGGGTAGTGAAGGTGGCATCATCACTGATTGTTACCCCTAGGTCTAGCACTTTGTTGTTACACTTTATTCTTTGGCCATCATGTGCCGAATAGTGGACTTCTTCTATTTTGTTTGTACCATATCTAACCAGTTCAAATTTGTTATTATTGAAAGACATATTATTTGTTTCGGCCCATGTATATAGCTTGGTAAGGTCAGATTTTAATTTGTCCACATCTGCCATTGATTTAGTTTCTTTCATTACTCTGGTATCATCGGCAAAAGACGAGACTTTTGAGTAGAGTGTACCTTGGTCAATGTCGGATATGAGTATGAGGAACAGCAGTGGCCCCAGTACAGAACCTTGAGGGACACCACTGTAGACATTTGAGTCATGGGAAATGACACCACCCACAGCAACACATTGCTTTCTCTCGTTCAGGAAGTTATGGATCCATACTCCAAGGCGACCTACTATTCCTAGATTGCGGACTTTATGTAATAGGATTCCGTGGTCCACCTTGTCGAAGGCCTTACTGAAGTCCAAGTAGATTACATCGATGTTGCTGCCATTCTCTAGTGTACTAAAAAAAAAATCATGATGGGCAAGGAGCTGGGACAAGCATGATCTACCTTGTCGGAATCCGTGTTGGCTATCATTCATTTTATTGTTTTGTTCAAGGTAGTTTGTAATATTCTTGACAATAATTTTCTCAAAAGTTTTAATGATATGGGATGTGAGGGCAATAGGTCGGTAGTTTTCGGCTTTGCCTCTTGACCCGCCTTTGAATACGGGAGTTACCTTAGCTCTCTTCAGTAATCCAGGAACAATCCCGGAATCCAGTGAAGATCTGTATAGGATTTTGAGAGGTACACACAACTTTTCTGCACATTTCTTCAGTAGTATGGCCGGAAAACCATCAGGGCCAGCTGCAGCATTGGTGGAAATTTCTTTAACTGCTTCTATTATATCATTCTCAGTAAAAGCTATATCTTCTATTGATGGGTCCTTGATCTTGTTGGAGAAAAAGTTGTTGGGTTCTGTGATGATCTTATCTTTAAAAGGAGTACACACACACACACACACACCTACACACACACATACACACACACACACACACACACACACACACACACACACCTACACACATACTATATATAAAAGAGGGAGAGAAAGAGAGGAAATGAGAGAATACACGACCACTGAACTTTTATTAGCCGTACATCATCCTCCCACACCATCACCACCACTGCCGCCACAATACCACGGAACCACTAACTTATTATAGGAGAGAAAGTATGTGTGTGTGTGTGTGTGTGTGTGTGTGTGTGTGTGTGTGTGTGTCCAATCGGTCCCATTCAGCCTACTGTTTTAAGACACCCTCACTAAACTAACTGTGGAGTGTTATCGCAAACTAAATAGTTTTCGAACAACTAGACGTACTCTTTTCGAACAACTAGACGTACTCTTTTCGAACAACTAGACGTACTCTTTTCGAACAACTAGACGTACTCTTTTCGAACAACTAGACGTACTCTTGTCGAACAAATAGACGTACTCTTTTCGAACAACTAGACGTACTCTTTTCGAACAACTAGATGTACTCTTTTCGAACAACTAGACGTACTCTTTTCGAACAACTAGATGTACTCTTTTCGAACAACTAGATGTACTCTTTTCGTTAGCATAATTTATCCGGCGAAGCGGATAGCTCAATAATTTGCTGACTCGCTAACGCTCACAAGATAACAATCGATTGATAATGAGGTTATGCGTCTTAAAATAGTAGGCTGAATGGGGTTAAACGTCTTCAAACAGTAGACTGAATTAGGCCGAATGGATACAACCCAGAGAGAGAGCGAGAGAGAGAGAGAGAGAGAGAAATATAGATAGATATGAGAGAGAGAGAGAGAGAGAGAGACCATTCAACTTTCCTGACTCATCCATCACCCACACCAACAGAGAATCCCGGTAGCACCAACTTGTTATTACAGGACACTTCGTCATTTTGGCCATCTCGACGGTAACTACTCGCTTTTTCTGCCCCCCCCCCCTCCCCCCACCACCACCACCAGAAATTCCTTCCAAAATGTATTACAATTTTCTACTGATAGCCAGAATAAAGGGAAGAAATGCACTATTATCTATCTATCTATCTATCTATCTAGCTTTTGATAAGGTGAATCATTTCAAACTTGCAAATAAGCTTTTAAAACTAGGATTACCAAATTTCTTGGTTAATATTTTATTTTACTTTTACAGAAACCAACATGTTGTTGTCAAATTTAAAGATTCAATTTCAACTGAATGGACTATGAAAAATGGAGTGAGACAGGGTGGGGTTTTATCTCCCTTGTTGTTTTCAATTTATATTGATGACTTATTAAGTAAATTATCTGCAAGTAATGTAGGCTGTAGACTAGGTTTACAAGTCAGCAATGTGATCGCCTATGCAGACGATCTTGTAATATTGGCTCCTTCGGTTAGAGGTCTGCAAACATTGATAGATATTATGGATCATGAAATTAAACAACTAGACTTATCTATTAACTCTGCAAAATCAGTGTGTATGATCTTTAAATATAAGTATGGACAGGAAATGAATCCTTTCATATATTTAGACAATAACAAATTAAATATTGTTTCTGAATACAAATATTTGGGTTTTATAATTGATTGTAATCTTAATAATGACTTGGATATGATAAGATGCAGAAATTAGTTTTACAATGAGTTTAATTGTCTTTTAAGAAAGTTTAGCAACACGAGTACTGAAGTATTTTAACATTTATTTCAAAGCTACTGTTTGAATTTTTATGGCGCTGAACTTTGGTTTAATAATAGAAAATGTTATATACCATTTAAGCAGTTTTCCATTGGATACCACAAGGCAATAAAGAAAATATTGAATATGAAGTACTGGGAGAGCAACCACAGTGCTTGTAGAGAATGTGGATTGATGGTGTTTAGGCATTTGGTTAACTGGATGAAAATAAGATTTGTATATAGAAATCTCATAAAGCCATGTAGTTTTATAGAGAAGAACATGTATTACATGTTACATAGATCTTTTCTTGTAAAGGATGTTGAAAAATAATCCTACATGAGTATGGATTTACTAACTTATTGCTAAATTATATCAATGCTATCAGATCAAGAATTGTTTATGTACAGAACACAGAACCAACTATGCGCTAAGGACTTTTAGCTTAATGTAGATTACGTAAATAACTCTGTAAAAAGTGTATGTATATGTCTTTTTATGAAATAAAATTATGACTGACTATCTATCTATACATCATCCCACCCCAGCCTTATGAGGGCTTCTGCCCAGTAGGCTGTTGACAAATAGTGTTCATTATTATTATTACATCATCGCATAGTCCCTCAAAAGTAAACGTAATGAAGCCATAAAATGCTTATCTTCTGATCTAGCTACTATTTCCAATTGGGGTAGAGAAAACCTTGTTGCATTTAATGCTTCCAAAACTCAATTTATCCATCTTACTACCCGTCAGGACCGCCAGAGGACTATCCCTTATTTTTCAACAATACATAAATCAACCCTTCGTCTTCCCTCAATGTTCTCAGTGTCTCTTTTTCTTCTGCTCTCACTTGGAAAGACCATATTACCAGTCTCGCTAAGGCAGCCTCCCAGAAGCTGGGTGTGCTCAACCGCCTCAAGGGGTTCTTTACCCCTGCGCAGCTACTTGCTCTGTACAGGGGCACAGTGCGTCCTTGTATGGAGTATTGTTCTCATGTGTGGGGAGGATCCTCTCACACCGCACTCCTAGATAAAGTAGAAAGGAAAGGTTTCGTATCATTAACTCCCGTCCACTCACCAACTCTCTGCAATCTCTCTCTCTTCGCCGCAATTTTGCATCTCTCTCACTATTCTATCGCTACTACAATAATCAGTGTTCCTCGGAGCTTTCCCAGTGTATACCACCTCCTCTACGTAGGGTACGTAGCACCCGCCTTGCAACACAATCCCACCCCTACTCTGTGCAACTCTCCAACCCAAGAGTGAAACGCTATTCTCAGACTTTCTTCTGTTCAACTGCTGAGCTCTGGAACTCTCTCCAAGAATCAGTCTTTCCCTCTTCCTATGACTTAAATTGCTTCAAACTCCGTGTGTCCAGGCATTTTAGCTCGAACGTCCCTTGATTTCGGCCCTGTCATTCTTTGAAATCTGGGGGATGCACTCTTTGCAGGCAGTTAAGCCATATATATATATAATATATAGCGATATATATATATGGCCAGACCTATGAGAGTTCCGTATGGAGCTCAGTGGTCTGGTTAATCTGCTCTACATAACTAACTAACTAACTATATATATATATATATATATATATATATATAGTAAAACTCGCTAGAAAATTTGAAACAATGGAACACCAAGCTTTTGTCTATTCTCAAGACATCTTCAGGGTAATATTACCCTGAAGATGTCTTGAGAGAATAGACAAAAGCTTGGTGTTCCATTGTTTCAATTTTCCTAGCGAGTTTTACTACATAATTTGATCAACGTATTTGTGATTTTACCTCCATATATATATATACACAGCTGTATATATAATCTAATTTATTCATTTCACTCCCAACACCAAACACCTCCCAATGAAATTAATGGAACCATGTGATCCTCCCGGGATTTGAACCTGGGTTAACACATACAGATCTTAAACACTCTAACCATTACACCATCAAGGCAGTTTAGTTGGTAGCCTATATATTTATTGATGTATATGTTGTTTTGTTTTTAGTTCCCGCCTTACATCTCCATCAAGCTTAGAAAGTACCCCCAAGATCCCGCTTCGAGATACATTTGTGCATTTTTCGGTAGAATAATGCCTCGGCCAATTCCTCCTAAATTGCAGGATCACTTTTGCTCGCCAGGAAAAAAAAAATACACCTAAATTCCATGAAAGGTCTTATATCGCCAAACTAATGGGTCGAAAGTCTTTAAATTGCCAAACTAATAGGGCGAACGTCTTAAGGGGAGGTTTTTAGTTACCGGTAGTTCGCTAGACTTCCATCAAGCTTAACATTACAGCCCCTAAACCCCCTTTCAAGATAAATTTCTACATTTTTCGGTAGAAAAATGTCCCGGCCGAAGGCCGGTTCCTCTTAAATTACAGGCTCGCTATCGCTCGCCAGGAAAAAATCGACACCTAAATTGCACGAACGGTCTTAAAATTGACAGAAATTGAGCGAAAGTTCTTAAGATCGCCTAACTTATCTCCAAATCTTAAAAGCATTGGGGCTAAACATGAGGGAGAAAGGGGTCCAGAAAATCCCTCAAGTGGCAATCTCCCCTTATATTAACTCTTCCTATAGGGCCTATACTGTATACTATGGCTCTATTTTGTATTCTCGTTTGGGCTATCAAGACGATGGTATTCAACTGTTGTGCTGGGAATAGAAAGGGTTAAGGGGAGGTTTTTAGTTTGGTCCCTAGATATCCTTCAAGCTTAAGATTACACTCCTTTGAGCCCCTTTCAAGATAAATTTTTACATTTTTCGGTAGAAAAATTTCCCGGCTGAAAGCCGGTTCCTCTTAAATTACAGGCTCGCTATCGCTCGCCAGGATAAAATCGACACCTAAATGTCACGAAAGGTTTTAAAATTGATGGAAATGGGTTGAAAGTTCTTAAAATCCTCAAAATAATGGGGCGAACGTCTTAAAATTAGAAAACAATGGGGCTAAACATAGGGAGAAAGGAGTCAAGAAAAAAAATCCCTCAAGTGGATATCTCCCCTTAATAGAGATCCCAGTTAACCCCTTCAGTATTTAAGGGGAGATGGGGTTTTTTTTTTTTTTCTATTAATTCATGTATTCCTTTACTTTTGAGTTTCCTCGTTAGACCTCCATCGAGCTTAGAAAAACACCCACTATTTCCCCCTGCAAGATAAATTTGTACATTTTTCGGTAGAGAAATGTTCCGGCCGAACGCCGATTTCTCTTAAAAATACAGGCTCGCTGTCGCTCGCCAGGAAAAAAACGACACATAAATGGCGCGAAAGGTCTTAAAATTGACAACGAAATGAGGTGAAAGGTGTTAAAGTCGCCAAACTAATGGGCCGAACATCATATAAGCTCAAAACAAATGGGGCTAAAGATGAGGGAGAAAGTGGTCCCGAAAACTGGCCCATCTCCCCTTTAGGACGCATTTATTCCTATAACCTTTAAATAAGAATCCAGGAGTTAGACCAGTAGGCGTTGGGGAAGTTCTTAGAAGGATTATAGGAAAAGCAATCATGTCCGTATTTGGAAAAGATGTACAAAGAGCAGTGGGCAACTTACAAGTATGTGCAGGACAGCAAGCCGGAGGAGAAGTAGCAATACATGCAATGGGGAAGGTGTATCATGAGGAAGATTGTGAAGCGGTACTGCTAGTGGATGCAACAAATGCCTTTAACACCATTAATAGGGAGGCAGCTATTCACAACATCAAGATCAAATGCCCGAGCATCGCAAAGTACATAGAAAATACTTATAAGGAGCCAGCTAACCTGTATATAGTTGGAAGCACAAAGAAGGAAGAAATGAAAATTCTCAAATCAAATGAAGGAACAACGCAAGGAGATCCAGTGGCAATGGCAATGTACGCACTGGCACTATCAATTCTGCAGCAGAAAATAAAACATGAGGTAACCCGAGTGAAACAAGTGGCGTATGCAGATGACCTCACAGGTGCAGGAAAAATAGGGGATCTCAAAGAATGGTGGCGGAGAGTACAATCGGTAGGCGAAGTCATTGGGTACCATCCGAATGCTAGTAAATCTGTACTAATAGTGAAAGAAAACAAGTATGAAGAAGCGGTGCGGAGTTTTGATGGGACAGGAGTGAAGATTACAAAGGAGGGTCAACGCCATTTGGGAGCAGTGATAGGCACAGAAGAATGCAAGAGAGACTATGTGCGAAAAAAGGTAGCGGAGTGGGTAAAGGAAGTGAAAACCCTGGCAGACATTGCGAAATCTGAACCACATGCTGCATATACTGCCTTCACATATGGTGTTAAGCACAGATGGACCTTTCTTATGAGAACAGTGCCTGGCATTAGACAGATGCTCCAACCGCTGGAAGAAGCAATCGGAGGAACATTCATACCGGCCTTAACAGAGATGGAAGGCGTCACGCAAGAGCTAAGAGATCTATTAGCTCTTCCGCCAAGGTTCGGAGGTATGGGGATCATAAACCCAGTGGAGGCGGCACCACATGAGTACCAAAATTCCCTTAAACTTACTACGTCTCTGACAGAAAAAATACGGGAGCAAAATGAAAATGATGAGGTGGACGAAGAGGAACAACGAAATGCAAGACAGGAAATTACAAAGAGCAGAAAAGAGAGACAGAAACATAGCCTAGAACAAATTAAGACCAGATGTAGGGAAGAACTGAAAATGAGAGTTGAGATGGCACAAGACACGGGGGCTTCAAATTGGCTCACATCATTACCAATAAAGGAGAAAGGCTTCAGCTTAAATAAACAAGAATTCAATGATGCCGTAGCCTTGAGGTATGGGTGGCCAGTTTCAAACCTGCCGCTGAAATGTGCATGCGGTGAAATAAACAACCCAGACCACTGTATGACCTGTAAGAAAGGAGGATTCATCTGTATCCGGCATGATTAAGTACGAGACATCACTGCACAAATGCTGGACGAGGTGTGCCATGATGTCAGAATCGAACCGGAACTTCTACCTATGGACGGACAGCGCTTGGCCCACAATACTGCAAATACTTCAAATGAAGCAAGAGTGGACGTAAGTGCTCGAGGTTTTTGGACGAGGGGACAACGGTCTTTTTTCGACATCAGAATCTTCAACCCAAGAGCACAAACATATCGTGAGCGAGGACACAAGGCGGCATACTTGAGAAACGAAAGTGAGAAAAAACGCGCTTATGAAGAAAGAATTTTGAACAGGGATCAAGGAAACTTTACTCCTCTGGTCTTCTCATCGTCGGGAGGTATGGGACCTTCTGCAAGTGTCTTCTATGCCAGATTAGCTGAACAAATATCAGAGAAAAAGCGCCAGCATAGAAGCCAAGTCATAACTTGGATGAAATGCCGGCTCTCTTTCTCTCTTCTCAGGTCTGCACTCCTATGTCTCAGGGGTACAAGGTCCTCCCCGCTACAGAGGACAAGAGTGAGAGACTTGGACTTTGAAATGGTCGTGGCGGAGGGACGAATTGGGGAACAACTAGGTTGATTGTAGGGAGGTACTGGTACAATAAGATAAACAACAATGTAACTAGAATAAGATAGATTGTACACCACTTTGTAACTGTCCCCTTAATAAAAAAAAAAAAAAAAAAAAAAAAAAAAAAAACATAGAAGGAAACATGCTTACATTACTGAAATGTTTGTGGACATGCAGTAATGTAAGTAATGGTCACTCTTCTGTAAATCTAAAATGGCTTACTTAAGAATGGGAAAGGGGTGGGACCTTTTATTTATTTTTTTTTTTAGAAAAAAAACGTTTTATTCCTATAACTCCGGCTGTCAGTAGACGATTGTGTTTAGCTTAGCGAGGCATTTTGGAAGTCAGAGAGTTGAAGGAGATATATTTTATCCTTTTCATTCTTAAGGGGCCTTCCGAATCTGAATAAAATCGTGTATAAAGGGCCTTCCGAGTCTGAATAAAGTCGTGTAATAATATCTTGAAGCTAGTGGAAAAGGGCGTCCTAATTAATAATTATCTGCACCATTGTTATTTACCTGTGTTGTAATTGGAGTCTTAACCTATTTATTCATCTATCTATTAATCTATCTAATCTCTCTCTCTCTCTATCTATCTATTTATCTATATATCTACCTACCTATCTTTCTATCTATCTATTAATTTAACCCTGTACTGAAATGTTTCATATTTCATAAGGTTTGCAATATGAAAACGGATAAACTTGTCCCCGCCAGACATTAAGGGGAGATTTCCACTTGAGGGAATTTTTTCTGGACCCCTTTCTCTCTCATGTTTAGCCCCATTGCTTTTTAGATTTTAAGACGCTCACCCCCTTTAGTTTGTCGATTTTAAGAACTTTCGCCCCATTTCTGTCAATTCTAAGAACTTTAGTGCCATTTAGGTGTCGATTTTTTCCTGGCGAGCGATAGCGTGCCTGTAATTTGAGAGGAACCGGCCTTCGGCCGGGAAATTTTTCTAACGAAAAATTTACAAATTTATCTTGAAAAGCGGTCTAGGGGGTGTAATTTTAAGCTTGATGGAGTTCTAGGGAAGAAACTAAATACCTCCCCTTAAACAAACCTAGAATAAAACAGAACAGTCAATACACACACACACACACACACACACACACAGACCCCTTCAAGTTAAAAGAAGACTACCCAGACCCCCTTTTATATACATACGTACACACACACATACACATAAATACACACACACACACACACACAGACTCCTTCAAGCTAAAAGAAGACTACCCAGACCCCCTTTTATAAACATACGTACACACACACACACACATACACACACATAAATACACACACACACACACACACTGACACCAGCGCCATCTGTTGATACAGTATATTAACCCCTTGTGTGCAGTTACACTTTATTTTTATATAATCTCTATTTGGTGAATTGTATATTTAGTTACATATTCTATTATATATATATATATTTGTTTTGCTTTTTTAGGTAAGTTATCACACCTGGTAGCCTACTTCTGCATATTTCATACTTTTTTGTTTTTGGTTATTTTTGTTTTTGGTTAGTCTAGGCTATCATCCCTGGTGGCCTATTTCTGCGTACCGGTATTTCATAATTTTTGTTTTCGGTTATTTTTGTTTTCGGTTAGTCTAGGCTATCACCCCTGGTGGCCTATTTCTGCGTACCGGTATTTCATAATTTTTGTTTTCGGTTATTTTTGTTTTCGGTTAGTCTAGGCTATCACCCCTGGTGGCCTATTTCTGCGTACCGGTATTTCATAATTTTTGTTTTCGGTTATTTTTGTTTTCGGTTAGTCTAGGCTATCACCCCTGGTGGCCTATTTCTGCGTACCGGTATTTCATAATTTTTGTTTTCGGTTATTTTTGTTTTTGGTTAGTCTAGGCCATCACCGCTGGTGGCCTATTTCTGCGTACCGGTATTTCATAATTTTTGTTTTCGGTTATTTTTGTTTTCGGTTAGTCTAGGCTATCATCCCTGGTGGCCTATTTCAGCGTACTTCAATTTTTAAATTTTCAGTTAGGCTATCACCGCTGGTGGCCTATTTCTGCGTACCGGTATTTCATAATTTTTGTTTTCGGTTAGGATATGCTATAACCCCTGGTGACCTATTTCTGTTTAAATAAACATAAAATTGTTTTCGGTTCGGCTATCACTGCGTATTCAAATTTAATTTTGTTTTGTTTTAATTTTCGGTTAGGCTATCACCGCTGATAACCTATTTGTGTGTATTTCAACATTTTTGTTTTCGGTTAGGCCTATTTAAGTAAGTGACCTGAAGGGAGTGAAGTGTTTTTAAAGTGAGTTTAGTGTTTTTAAAGTGAGTTAAGTGTTTTTAAGTGAGTGAAGTGATCTGAAGAAAGTGATCGTCACCATGCCTCGTGCCTGTACGAACTGCGCCGATAGGTTTGGTGCTTCCATGTTTGCTCCTGCCGATCCACAAGTCTGCCGACTCTGCCAGCAACGAGAGGATTTGACAGCAAAATTGGATGAAGCCCACAATAAGATCAACGCCCTCACCAGGAAGCTGGAATCACTCCAAGAGTTTGTAACACTCAACGTTGGAGTATCACTAACTCCAATTGTTTCAACTCCAGCATCCACCACCGCCCCAACGTCATCTGCCAACAATCCAACACCTGCAGTAGACACTGCAGCAGATGCTTCTGACGAACCTGAGCCGACATCAAACCAGGACAGCCGCCCTGTTCACCTTAGTCTCTCCCCCACTCCTCGTGCAAGAAGCCTGCTAGCACGAACAGTACCAACCCCTCGCCCCCGTTCTAACCACTCCTCTCCCCGACCTGTACGTAGAGTCCCGCCACCACAGGTTTCCGGATTTACACCAGTGAGGAACGGTGCACGGCCAACGCAGAAAAGGTCTCGTCTACCAGTCACAATGTCAAACAGATTTGAGATATTGGTAGAGATGGAAGACGAATCAGAAGAGACCAGGCTCGTTGGGGATTCCATCCTACGAGGACAGGTCGAAGAGTTCTGCGACAGAGTCCCAAATCAACGAAAAAGATTTTGCATCCCAGGAGCTGGACTGGACGACATTTTGGAAGCCTTCGAAGATACCACAAATGATGCAAATAAAAATACCCTTTTTGTCATCCATGCTGGTTCAAATGACGTCATGCGCACCAGATCCGAAGAGTTGATGGAGAAATATCGCAAGATGATCCAGCACTACAAAAACAAGTCAAGGAATATCATCATCTCAGGCATTCTCCCCAAGATCGACGCACCTGACAAATTCTACGACAAGGCCTTCAGCACAAATAGCCGACTAAAATATGTGTGTCTGAAGGAAGAAGTTGAATTCATCAACCTCTGGGACAACTTCTACAACCAGCCTACTCTGTTCCGCAAGGATGGCACTCATCTAAACCCTGTGGGTTCAGCACGCATGGGTCGTCTCCTACACGAAGCAGTCCGCAGCCATGGATCAAAAAACGCCATCCGAGAAGAAGCAGCAGTGACATAAATCATCCAACGCCAAGAAAAAAACAGAGGCAACCGAGGACCACCAGCGATAACGACCGAAGACAGCGAGGACCGAGGACAGCCATGAACATAAATGTAGATCCGACAAGAACCAAATATATTATTAAAGAGCGTTCCGTGAGTTCTAAAATAACAAATTTAAAGGTTTTCTATGCAAACGCTCGTAGCATACGCAATAAATTTTCATATTTAGAGGAGCTAGTGTTTACAGAAAATTATGATGTGATTGGCATAACAGAATCTTGGCTCAATACAGAAGATAGAGACTTTTTAGCAGAGTATTCACTTCCCGGTTATGTAATGTTTGAGAAAAGCCGAATAAATCGAAATGGAGGTGGCGTTTTACTTTATATCAAAGAAAGTCTTAACCCTACCCTCTTGTCAAAACCTCAAATTGTGAACGTCGACGCATCTTTTGTGCTAATAAAGAATAATAAAGGTACAAAAATAATACTTGCATTAATATACAGACCTCCAGCTCAATCAGTGCAAACTGACCGAGAAATTTACGAACAAATTGCAGATGTAAGTAACTCACAAGATACCGTAATTTTTGGCGACTTTAATTTACCTGTGACCAGGTGGGGTGATACTCTTACTTCACACTCCGGACATGACTTGTATACGAACTTGCAAGAGAGTTCGCTTTATCAATTTGTTCGAACACCGACCCGTGGTAATAACGTTCTTGACATTGTACTTGCAACAAAAGAAGAATTAATAGAGAATTTGAATGTTGGTGATGAATTCAGTAACAGCGACCATCGTACGATAACTTTCACTTTAAAGTTTACTAGTAACGAACCAAATAGTAGCATCGAAAAAGTCCCTAATTTCAAGAAAGCAAACTTCCATAAACTTAGAGCTATGTTTAAAGAAACTGACTGGAGCTTTTTAATTAACAATAACGACATAAATACATCTTGGAAGTTATTCGAAACCATTTACCTAAAAGCAGTGCAAGACTGCATACCATCGAAAATACGGCGTCCAGGCCATAATAATAAGCCCAAATGGTGGAATAAAGATATTTCAAACTGCCTGCTTGCTAAAAAATTTGCTAATGATAGATTAAAATCCTCACAAAATGACGAAGAACGGGTAAAATTTGTAGAGCTACGACGCAAAGCCAAAAAGTTAATTAAGCAAAGTAAAAAGACCTTAGAGTTACATATTGCGAATCAAAGTAAAACAAACCCGAAAGAATTCTATAGTTATATCAGAAAGAAAAAAGTAGTTACTTCAACTGTTGGACCGTTAGTCGATGAAAATGGAGAGTACACCAAAGACGAAGTACAAATGAGTAATGCCCTCAATACCTTCTTTGCATCAGTTTTTACAACAGAAGACCTCAGTGATATCCCTACACCATCGCCAATTCAGATTGATAATTCGGATGTTCTAAGCAATATCACCGTTACAGAGAGAGAAGTATTGAATTGTTTAGATAAACTCAAGGTAAATAAAACGCCTGGACCTGATACAATCTCGCTTAGAGTTCTAAAGGAAGCTAAGGATGAGCTCTCCAAACCACTGACATTACTATTCAATAAATCCTTGCAGTCTGGAACTATGCCTGATCAGTGGAAGCTAGCCAACGTAACCCCGATATTACAAAAGGCAGCAAATCCCTACCCAGTAACTGTCGTCCAATTAGCTTAACCTCAGTTGTATGTAAAATGCTAGAAACGGTCATATGAGACAGACTCGTAAATCATTTAGAGGAAAATAACATACTTAAAGATACTCAACACGGCTTTCGTAAAAAACGTTCTTGTTTAACAAACCTCTTAGACTTCTTCCACGATATCCTCAACCTCTACGATGAGAGTAAAGCTGTAGATATTATATACCTTGATTTTCAAAAGGCCTTTGACAAAGTTCCCCACAAACGTTTACTGCTAAAACTAAAAGCGCATGGAATACAAGACGGTGTGTTGAAATGGATAGAAAATTGGCTTAGCGACAGAAAGCAAAGAGTAGTCATAAACGGTAAGGCATCTAAATGGAGCAATGTAAGTAGCGGGGTACCCCAGGGATCGGTACTAGGACCAATTCTCTTTCTAATTTACATCAACGACATAGATGAGGGTCTCACCTGTACAATCTCAAAATTTGCTGACGATACAAAAATTGCAAATAGCGTACTCTCAAAAGAACAAGTTGACGATATGCAACACAATCTAGATAAATTGTCATGTTGGGCCCAAATTTGGCAAATGAGTTTCAATGCGGATAAATGTAAAGTACTACATATCGGATACCTAAATGAGAAAGCAAACTATTCGATGAATGGCACTCAGCTTAAGAATGTAAACAGAGAAACCGATCTGGGAGTAACAATATCGAGTAACCTAAAACCGAGTCAACAATGTTCAGAAGTTGTTAAGAAGGCAAACAAAATAATTGGCTTTATAGGCAGGTCATTTGAGCATAAATCCAAAGAAGTTATCCTAACCCTTTACAATTCCTTAGTCCGCCCTCTTCTGGAATACTGCGTTCAATCCTGGTGCCCTTATTACCAAAAAGATATAAACAAGCTAGAACGAGTTCAACGTAGAGTTACCAAAATGATACCTAGCCTAAAGAACAAACCATACGAAGAGCGTCTTAGAGAATTAAATCTATTTCCTTTAACCCAGCGCAGATTAAGAGGTGACTTAATTCAAGTGTTCAAAATCATCAAAGGCATCGACAATATGAACTGTAGTAAGTACTTCACTATCGACCAAGCTAATTACACGCGCGGAAACGGTTGCAAAATTATTGGTAAATCTTTTAACTCACACGAATCTAAGAATTTCTTCTTCAATCGAGTTGTCAATTTGTGGAATGGGCTTCCCCGAAGCGTTATAGACTGCATCACCGTTGATTCATTTAAACTCCGCCTAGACAAATATCTCGTATCAAACCCGCGACTGACTGCGTTTGTAAATGAATAACTTTATTTTATCCCCCCCTCAGTTACTAACCCATCTGTCCCCTACTAACTTCCTAATCCTGCCACGGACATTAGTTCCAGGGCAGTAGTTCCCTTTCCAATGTTCCCTTACCCACTCTAAACCACTGTTTGGACACTTGATCCTCAGTGTTTTGGAGGACAAGCAACCTAGAAGGGTCACTAGATATGTTGTTGCTTAATTTCCTATGTACTCCTTTGTATACACACACACACACACACACACACACACACACACACACACACACACACACACACACACACACACACTCTCCTTCAAGCTAAAAGAACACCACCCAGACACCTTTCATATACACACATACAAGTTTAAAGAGCGAGAGTTTGGTTTCAGTCCATTTATTCCAGTACATTACAATCAAGTCTTGCCACAACACTTCCCCATCGATCATGTCATCACTGTGGCTGAGTTGGTGGAGCACTAACAGTGCTTCAGCAAGACTCAACAAAGTCCCCTTGCAGCACCACACCAGCCTTAAGGGGGGGGGGGGGTCACCTGCTTTTTGTTTATCTTTCTTTACTTTTCTCTCTTTCCCTGGCTTGTATCCATTCGGCCCCATTCAGCCAACTGTTTAAGACGTTTATCCCCATCCAGGTGTCAATTTCTTTCTAGCAAGCGAAAGCGAGCCTGCATTGTATGGAGAAATCCGGCTTCGTCGGAGAAATTTTTCTATCGAAAAATGTACAAATTTAGCTTGCTGTCAAAACAAAAATATAGATATGCTGGCTCGCTACCGCTCGCCAGGAAAATATTGACACCTGGATGGGCGTAAGCGTCTTAAAACAGTATGCTGAATGGGGCCGAATGGATACAAGTCAAAGAGAGAGGGAGAGAAAGAGAAAAAATGCGAGGTGGGCCCACTTAACCGACCTACAACAAGGCAGTAACAAGACATTACTGTAATTGCAACAGGGACTGACTACACCATCTATGTGGCGGGCAATGGGGTCACCGCATCCCTACACCAAACGCCACCCAGGCACCCTTCAAGCTAAATATGCAAATATTTTGGTAAGAATATGTCCCGGCCAAAGGCAGGTTACTCCTAAAATTCAGACTGGTTATCGCTTGCCCAGAAGAAGAAAAAAAAAAGAAAAAAAAAAAAAAAAAAAAAAGATAAACACACACACACACACACACACACAGAAGCCTGAATAATGTAGGTCCAAACGCCAAATAATTCCCAATCTAATGGGTGAAGAGTCTTAAAATACATTCCTTTTCCTACGGGCTCCCTATAGCTCGCCGATGGCCTTCACGCTAATCGGTGCCACTTGCAGGTGGCGAACTCTATAACAGATAAAAGATAACAGAAGCGACACCGAAATGGCACTGAGAGGAAGAATGGATGTATAAGGGGATAAATAAGTTAGCAAGCGGTTCAAACTTACCCCACCAGACATTCAACACAACTTTTGCCACACACACACACACACACACACACACACACACACACACACACACACACACACACACACACACACACACACACACACACACACACACACACACACACACACACACACACACACACACACACACACATATATTAAAGAATATTGCGTTCGTTATTGTTCCGTGTTCGCTCATAACGTGCCGGCTCTTATTTATCAATTTTATGTGTCAACTTTACCAATAAACCGTTTCACCGGAGGCACCAAGTTTTAGACAGGCAGACAGACAGACAAACAGACACAGACGGGATAAATGAGAAAAATACAAAGTGACTGGAAACGTCGAAATGGTTTATGTAAAAAAAAAAAAAAAAAAAAAATTATGTGTATGATTGTAGTTTAGGATAGAGGGGTAGAAACTATACTGTATACATTATGTGTATGATTGTAGTTTAGGATAGAGGGGTGGAAACTATACTGTATACATTATGTATGATTGTAGTATAGGATAGAGGGGTGGAAACTATACTGTATACATTATGTGTATGATTGTAGTTTAGGATAGAGGGGTGGAAACTATACTGTATACATTATGTGTATGATTGTAGTATAGGATAGAGGGGTAGAAACTATACTGTATACATTATGTGTATGATTGTAGTTTAGGATAGAGGGGTGGAAACTATACTGTATACATTATGTGTATGATTGTAGTATAGGATAGAGGGGTAGAAACTATACTGTATACATTATGTGTATGATTGTAGTTTAGGATAGAGGGGTAGAAACTATACTGTATACATTATGTGTATGATTGTAGTATAGGATAGAGGGGTAGAAACTATACTGTATACATTATGTGTATGATTGTAGTATAGGATAGAGGGGTAGAAACTATACTGTATACATTATGGGTGATTGTAGTTTAGGATAGAGGGGTAGAAACTATACTGTATACATTATGTGTATGATTGTAGTTTAGGATAGAGGGGTAGAAACTATACTGTATACATTATGTGTAGGATTGTAGTATAGGATAGAGGGGTAGAAACTATACTGTATACATTATGTGTAGGATTGTAGTATAGGATAGAGGGGTAGAAACTATACTGTATACATTATGAAATATAATAAATATATTAAGGTTGCCAATGATTCAAAAAATAATCCTAAAGCTTTTTACCAACTATATAAATCCAAGGTTAGAGATGTAATTGGTCCCCTTAAAACTTCGATAGGAAAATTGACAGAAAGTGATTTAGAAATGTGCAGTACATTAAATAGTAAATTTCTTTCCGTTTTCACTAATGAAAATTTGGCACAGTTTCCAGAAGTCCGTAAGGTATACAGCGATAGTATAGAAAATAGGTTAAGTACGGTTACTATAAGTAGAAATGATGTGGTTAAGGAAATTGACAGACTGAAACCTCATAAATCGCCTGGTCCTGATGAGGTATATGCTAGAGTATTAAAAGAATGCAGAGATGAGTTAAGTTATCCATTAACATTTCTATTTAACAAGTCATTAGAAAAACAGGTATAGTTCCAGAAGCTTGGAAGCTTGCAAATGTAGTTCCGATCTTCAAAAAAGGTGATAAATCAATAGCATCCAATTACCGTCCCATTAGTCTCACTTCAATCATAGGAAAACTACTAGAGTCAATTATTGCTAGGAAAATGAGAAACCACTTAGAAACATTTAACTTAATCAATTCTTCTCAGCATGGATTCACTCAGGGACGGTCTTGCCTTACTAATTTGCTTAGTTTTTCTCAGAGGTATATGAAGCAGTAGATAATGACAAGTCATATGATATTATATATTTAGATTTCAGTAAAGCTTTCGACAGAGTCCCTCATGAGAGATTGATGAGAAAGGTTGAGGCACATGGAATAGGTGGGGCGTTGTTAGGATGGATTAGGTCATGGCTAATTGGTAGGAAGCAGAGAGTCAGCATAAATGGTACCAAGTCAGAATGGGGAGCAGTCAAAAGTGGTGTCCCCCGGGGATCGGTATTAGGTCCCCTGTTGTTTCTTATATACATAAATGACCTAGATTTAGGTATAACTAGTAGGATAAGTAAATTCGCAGACGATACTAAAATAGGGAGATCAATTGATTCAGATAGCGATATAGAGTGCCTCCAAAGGGATCTAGATACCTTACATGAATGGTCAGTAAATTGGCAGATGAAGTTTAACATTGACAAATGCAAGGTATTAAAGATAGGGAAGATGCAAACAAATGTTAAATATAAACTAGCTAATTTAGAATTAGAAAATTCAGACTGCGAGAAAGATCTAGGTGTGTTTGTTAGCAATGATTTGAAGCCTAGAAAACAGTGTATAAGCGTTCGTAATAAGGCAAACAGGATTCTCGGGTTCATCTCTAGGAGTGTGAGTAACAGAACTGCTGATGTTATCTTAAAACTTTACTTGTCATTAGTGAGACCCATATGGATTATGCTGTCCAATTTTGGTGTCCTTATTACAGAATGGACATAGATTCATTGGAGAGAGTACAGCGTAGAATGACAAAAATGATCCATAATATTAGAAAATCTTTCGTATGAAGAAAGGTTGAAGAAATTAGGTTTACATTCGTTAGAGAGACGCAGAGTTAGAGGGGATATGATAGAGGTGTTCAAGTGGGTTAGTGGGATTAACAAAGGGGACATGGCAAATGTACTAAAGCTCAGTGATAGCGAAAGAACTCGTACCAATGGTTTCAAATTAGATAAATTTCGTTTCAGAAAAGATATAGGCAAGTATTGGTTTGGTAACAGAGTTGTAGACGGGTGGAATGGACTACCAAGTGCTATAGTGGGATCTAAAACTGTAGGGAGCTTTAAGATAAAATTGGATAAGCATATGGACGAGAAGGGTTGGGTGTGAAGGGGGATCAGCCGGGTTGGGCCAATCAGCGCTCTGCAGACCTCCATAAATCCTGCGTTAATCTCTAACCGTTTTGGTAAGATGATCCTCAGGGTATTAGAGTGTGAAGCCTATAATTGGGCTTTGTAATGAATTGGGGTTTGGGACAGGGATCTGCCTTGCTTAGGCCAATCGGCTTTCTGCAGACTCCCATCTTCTTATGTTCTTATGTAGAACATATGGACTAATCATAGGGACGAGAAGGGTTGGGTGTGAAGGGGGATCGGCGGGTGGGGCCAATCAGCGCTATGCAGACCCCGTATCCTGCGTTAACTCTAAACCGTTTTGGTAATAGATGATCCTCAGGGTTATTAGAGCCGGTTGGAGCTATAATTGGGCTTTGTGCAGACCCTAATCCTGCGTACTCTAACGTTTGGTAAGATGAGCCGCAGGTATTAGAGTGTTGACCTATAATTGGGCTTTGTAAGTGGGGTTGTGTGGGACAGGGATCTGCTTTGCTTAGGCCAATCGGCTTTCTGCAGACTCCCATTTTCTTATGTTCTTATGTTCTTATGTAAATATGTTGAAATATGTGTTAGGTGGGTCACTGTTTTTTGTTTAGCTTTCTCTTCTTTTCTCTCTTTCTCTGGCTTGTATCCATTCGGCCCCATTCAGCCAACTGTTTTAAGACTCTTATCCCCATCCAGGTGTCGATTTCTTCCTGGCGAGCGATAGCGAGCCACCATTGTATGGAGAAATCCGGCTTCGCCGGAGACATTTTTCTATCGACACAAGTACAAAAATTAGCTTGCTGTCAAAACAAAAATATGTATATGCTGGTTCGCTACCACTCGCCAGGAAAATATTGACACCTATATGGGGATAAACGTCTTAAAACAGTAGGCTGAATGGGGCAGAATGGAGACAAGCCAGAGAGAGAGAGTGAAAAAGAGAGAAAAATAGCATGTCACCCTCTTTAAGCCCTCCAATATTATAGCGTTCTTTGTGTTATATTATGGCTAGCATTAAACGATTATATTATAGCGTTCTTTGTGTTATATTATGGCTAGCATTGAACGATTATATTATAGCGTTCTTTGTGTTATATTATGGCTAGCATTGAACCGATTATATTATAGCGTTCTTTGTGTTATATTATGGCTAGCATTGAACGATTATATTATAGCGTTCTTTGTGTTATATTATGGCTAGCATTGAACGATTATATTATAGCGTTCTTTGTGTTATATTATGGCTAGCATGGAACGATTATATTATAGCGTTCTTTGTGTTATATTATTGCTAGCATTGAACGATATATTATAGCGTTCTTTGTGTTATATTATGGCTAGCATTGAACGATTATATTATAGCGTTCTTTGTGTTATATTATGGCTAGCATTGAACGATTATATTATAGCGTTCTTTGTGTTATATTATGGCTAGCATTGAACGATTATATTATAGCGTTCTTTGTGTTATATTATGGCTAGCATTGAACGATTATATTATAGCGTTCTTTGTGTTATATTATGGCTAGCATTGAACGATTATATTATAGCGTTCTTTGTGTTATATTATGGCTAGCATGAACGATTATATTATAGCGTTCTTTGTGTTATATTATGGCTAGCATTGAACGATTATATTTATAGCGTTCTTTGTGTTATATTATGGCTAGCATTGAACGATTATATTATAGCGTTCTTTGTGTTAATATGGCTAGCATTGAAACGATTATATTATAGCGTTCTTTGTGTTATATTATGGCTAGCATTGAAAACGATTATATTATAGCGTTCTTTGTGTTATATTATGGCAGCATTGAACGAGTATATTATAGCGTTCTTTGTGTTATATTATGGCTAGCATGAACGATTATATTATAGCGTTCTTTGTGTTATAGTATGGCTACCATTGAACGATTATACTATAGCGTTCTTTGTGTTATATTATGGCTAGCATTGAAGGATTATATTATAGGGTTGTTTGTGTTATATTATGGCTAGGATTGAACGATTATATTATAGAGGTCTTTGTGTTATATTATGGCTAGCATTGAACGATTATATTATAGCGTTCTTTGTGTTATATTATGGCTAGCATTGAAACCGATTATATTATAGCGTTCTTTGTGTTATATTATGGCTAGCATTGAACGATGATATTATAGCGTTCTTTGTGTTATATTATGGCTAGCATTGGAACGATTATATTATAGCGTTCTTTGTGTTATATTATGGCTAGCATTGAACGATTATATTATAGCGTTCTTTGTGTTATATTATGGCTAGCATTGAACGATTATATTATAGCGTTCTTTGTGTTATATTATGGCTAGCATTGAACGATTATATTATAGCGTTCTTTGTGTTATATTATGGCTAGCATTGAACGATTATATTATAGCGTTCTTTGTGTTATATTATGGCTAGCATTGAACGATTATATTATAGCGTTCTTTGTGTTATATTATGGCTAGCATTGAACGATTATATTATAGCGTTCTTTGTGTTATATTATGGCTAGCATTGAACGATTATATTATAGCGTTCTTTGTGTTAGCTTATGGCTAGCATTGAACGATTATATTATAGCGTTCTTTGTGTTATATTATGGCTAGCATTGAACGATTATATTATAGCGTCTTTGTGTTATATGATGGCTAGCATTGAACGATTATATTATAGCGTTCTTGTGTTATTATGGCTAGCATTGAACGATTATATTATAGCGTTCTTTGTGTTAATTATGGCTAGCATTGAACGATTATTTTATAGCGTTCTTTGTGTTATATTATGGCTAGCATTGAACGATTATATTATAGCGTTCTTTGTGTTATATTATGGCTAGCATTGAACGATTATATTATAGCGTTCTTTGTGTTATATTATGGCTAGCATTGAACGATTATATTATAGCGTTCTTTGTGTTATATTATGGCTAGCATTGAACGATTATATTATAGCGTTCTTTGTGTTATATTATGGCTAGCATTAAACGATTATATTCAACTTGGAAAGGACCCTGCATGAGGATGTGAAAAATTAGATAAAATTAGTCTCAATTAATCTTTTGACTTGCATACCACCTTCCAAACCTGGATACCATCGTATAATGATATCCAGTGTTATATTAAGATAGTTGTCTTTGTAATACAATGGTTAATAATCCTTTGATACTTACTGTAGAGGTCGTAGCTTATAATTATTTTATACGTAGAGGGTATACTATATATATATATATATATATATATATATATATATATATATATATATATATAATAAAACACATACACACACACATCCTAACACTGGGCTAGGCTTGCAATATGAGTGGAGTCATTTGTTTGGTGCCTTCAGGGTTTGGGTGTATGAGAGAATGGTAGTGCTTGATTTATGCATGGAAAAGCTAAGGGGGGCTATGATCTCTCTCTCTCTCTCTCTCTCTCTCTCTCTCTCTCTCTCTCTCTCTCTCTCTCTCTCTCTCTCTCTCTCTCTCTCTCTCTCTCTCTCTCTCTCTCTCTCTCTCTCTCTCTCCTCTCTCTCTCTCTCTCTCTCTCTCTCTCTCTCTCTCTCTCTCTCTCTCTCTCTCTCTCTCTCTCTCTCTCTCTCTCTATACAGTATTCATCTTCCCTTATTCACTGCAAGTTTATATTCATGCATTTTTGTATGTCTATCGGCTGCTTCGCCCAGCCGAGAAGCAACTTTTTTATTAATTGATATAATTCTTAACAACAATAACTCTCAATGAAATTATTGAAAGTATATGATACTCCGGGGATTCGAACCCCGGACACCACATACAAAACTTACACTCTTTAACCATTATGCCACCAAGACAGTTATATATATATTCAGTATATATCATAGGATTCAATACGCAGGTAGTCGTCCGGCTGGCTCAGTTGATAGCGTCTATGCTTGCCACCCTGCAAACTCGTGTTCAATCCTCGCTCCGGTAATAACAAAATTCTGAGATTTAGCTGGCGTTTACCGTCTCCTCTTGAGCAAAGGAGATGGACAATGTGTTTTGGTTGATTAAAGAAGGTCAAGTGCTTGTGAATCCCCAAAGGAGGAGACGCGAGCGCTGTACAAGTAAACAGACAATTATTTTTTATAAATAATATTGTATATGATAATATTTCGTAAGAAGTACTTTATTCATAACTAAAATTATATATTAACCTGTTCTCCCCGCCAAAACTACTGCATAATGGAAACTATACGGATAAAAAGTAAAGAGGCTAATGGCAAGGCCGTTGTTAGAGGAAGTCTTTGGGGGGGGGGAGTTATGGGAAAAGTAAGAATTAGAGAGAGAGAGAGAGAGAGAGAGAGAGAGAGAGAGAGAGAGAGAGAGAGAGAGAGAGAGAGAGAGAGAGAGAGAGAGAGAAGAGAGGAAAAGAAGAAAGAAAAAAGAAAAGACAGACAGACTAAATAAATGAAAAGAGAGAGAGAGAGAGAAGAGAAGAGAAGAAAGACAGACAGCCGAAATAAATTAAGAGAGAGAGAGAGAGAGAGAGAGAGAGAAGAGAAGAAAAGAAAGAAAGAAAGAAAGAAAGACAGACAGACGAAATAAATGAATAAAGAGAGAGAAACACAAATATATTAAGCTTACCTGGAACGGTATAGCGAAGAGGCCAATGATAATATCCGCCAGAGCCAAGTTCGCGATGAAATAGTTGGTGACGTTCTGCATAGTGCGCGAGGTGGTGACTATCCAGATGACTAGCGCGTTCCCGACTACCGCTATCAGGGAGATGGACCCGTAGAAGATGGAGAGTAGTACGACTATCCCCGTGGGTACCTGGAGGAATAGGATAGTCAGGAATAGTCTGTTTATTATAGGCCACACATCATGACTCATAAAGGACTAGAGCGAATGGGCTGCACCTACATTTCCACAGCTACATGGAAGAATAGGATAGTCAGCAATAGTCTGTTCATTATAGGCCACACATCATGACCCTGACCAACGTGACTATAAAAGGACTAGAGCGAATGGGCTGCACATACATTGCCACAGCTACCTGGAGGAATAGGATAGTCAGAATAGTTTGTTTATTATAGGCCACACATCATGACCCCTGACCTCCGTGACTAAAAAAGGACTAGAGCAAATGGGCTGCACCTACATTTTCACACCTACCTGGAAGACATGGAAGAATAGGATAGTAAATAATAGTTTGTTCATTATAGGCGACAAATCATGACCCCTGACCTCCGTGACTAAAAAAGGACTAGAGCGAATCGGCTGTATGTTTCCACAGCTACCTGGAAGACATGGAGGAATAGGATAGTCAGTAATAGTCTGTTTATTGTAGGCCACAACTCATGACCCTGAACTCAGTGACTAACAAAAGGACTAGAGCGAATGGGCTGTATATTTCCACACCTACCTGGAAGACATGGAGGAATAGGATAGTCAGTAATAGTCTGTTCAATATAGGTAGGTCACAAATCATGACCCTAATTTCTGATAGAAACTGTGTATGGCCATCCAAATTCCATACTCGGGCCCATTGAGACCTTACAAGATCGACAGGTAGAAACTAAAAGGATTATGGATGGCCACGATGAGCCCCTGTGGCCCTTTTATACATGTCAATCATACATTATGTTTCGGATAAATTGACTGCACAGAGTGTGATGACCACTATATGTACAATCGGGGGTATTAAGTGTTGTCATAGATTCCAGTGGTTTTCGCTCAAAACGTGTTATTGGTATCTTTATAGTTACTGGGAAAAGTGCTTATTCCTCAGAGTATTAGTCAGTGTCCCAAACTTTGTGAAATATCTGACAACACTTATTAACCTCGACTATATGTATGTCTGTGTGTTTATGTATTATGTGTTTAAGGGGAGGCAGTTGGCTTTTCGAGCCCTCCTCCTCTCTCATGTTTAGCCCTATTAGTTATGGGATTTCAAGACATTCGCCCCATTAGTTTGGCGAGTTTCAGACCTTTTGCCGAATTTCTTTGCCAATATTAAGACCTTTCGTGCCATTTAGGTGTCGATTTTTTTTCTGGCGAGCGATACCGAGCCTGTATTTGAAGAGGAATCGGCCTTCGGCAGGGAAATTTTTCTACCGAAAAAATTTAAAAATGTATATCGATTTTTTTTTTTTTTTTTTTAAAGTTTGATAGAGGTTTAGAGAGCAAACTAAACCCCCTCCTTAAACCATTGAGCCGATCCAGTAAATTATGCTGCACAATACCGTCTGGGCTCCCTTAAGTATCGAGAAATCAGCTGCTTAGGCATTTAATTTTACCATCAGCTGGACACAATAAACTATAGTAAGGGGATTTCACATGAGAGCTTTCATAGTCAACATTCGACGATCAACATTTTTCTTGCAACATTTCTGGAGTATTTTGCACTGGGATCGGAAACTAGACTCATTATAGATGAATTTAGGTGCCTGAAAAATGTTAAATGTTTACCTCATAACCTGCCAGACCAGTGCTGAGGATAAATGTTGAGGGAAAAAGTGCTCGTGTGATACCGGCTTAACTCAGACAACAACAACAACAACAACAACAACCACCATCACATGCACCTCATAAAGGGCTGAATCCGTAGACTTATATTAATTAAGGGGAGGTTTTTAGTTTGGTCTCTGGTTATCCATCAAGCTTAAGATTACACCCCCTTGAGCCCCTTTCAAGATAAATTTGTACATTTTTCGGTAGAAAAATTTCCCGGCTGAAAGCCGATCTTATATTACAGGCTCGCTGTCGCTCGCCAGGATAAAATCGACACCTAAATGGCACGAAAGGTCTTAAAATTGACAGAAATGGGTCGAAGGTTCTTAAAATCGTCAAAATAATGGGGAAACGTCTTAAAATTAGAAAAGCAATGGGGCTAAACATGAGGGAGAAAGGAGTCAAGAAAAAAATCCCTCAAGTGGACATCTCCCCTTAATGAACATCACCTTCTTAATATTTACCCTCCATTACCAACCCCAATGCACTTGAATAAATTAACGAAAGCATATGGTCCTCCTGGGATTCGAACTCGGGACACCACACCCAGAACATAAGCATCTAAACCATTACACCACCAACACAGTTAACCCTTACGGTACCAGGGACGTCTTTTTCATCATATTCTGGCAACTATTTGACGAGATTATTCAGCTTAGGAAGGACCTCTAGCAATAACTAGGCTTCAAACTCTCTCAACCAACCCTTTTAACTACGACAGATCCTTCCTAAGCTGCATAATACCGTTTAAATATAGCTAGAATGCAATATAAAACACGTCGCCGGTACTCAAAGGGTTAAGGGGAGATCTCCACTTGAGGGATTGTTTTCTTGACCCCTTGTCCCATTAGTTTAGCGATTTTAAGAACTTTCACTCTATATTAAGACCTTTCGTGCAATTCAGGTGTCGATTTTATCCTGGCGAGCGATAGCGAGCCTTTAATTTAAGAGGAACCGGCCTTCGGCCGGGACATTTTTCTACCAAAAAATTTACAAATTTATCTTGAAAGGGACTCAAGTAATTTTAAGCTTGATGGAGGTCTAGGGAACAAACTAAATACCTCCCCTTAACTCAGACAACCAGAAAATACCACACGAACCACTAACCTCATAAAGGACCGAATCCGTTGTGCTATTGCTACTCCCCCCTGGTGCACCCTCGCTCCCCTCCGTTGCCGCGCCGCCACCACCTTCCGTCGACGCCGCGATGCCCCTCTCCACCACCCGCAGGAGGTGAGAGAAGTCCGTAATATTGACGAAGGACCAGTCGACATCCGGGTATATGGCGGAGAGGTTGTGGCGGAGGGCGTCCAAGTCTGGGTCCTCGTAGCTGCCAAACCGGTCAATGGCGCTCATGAAGAAGGGGGCCTCCGTCGACATGGTCAGATCTCGGGTTTTGTGTGCGGTGTGCTGGAAAATATGACCTTTGTTTTAGCGAATAGTTTGATTATATATATATTTTTTATTAGGTTAGGTTCCGTTAGAAAAAATAGCTTTGTTTTAACGAATATTATTATTTTTTGTTTTTAGGTTAGGTTACGTTAGAAACATTTGAGCAAATATTATGATGCTATTAGGTTAGGTTGCGTTAGAAAAAATTAGCTTTGGTTGAGCGAATATTATGATGTTATTAGGTTAGGTTGCGTTGGAAAAAGTAGCTTTGTTTTAACGAATATTGTGGTTTAATTAGATTAGTTTAGACAAAATAGCTATGTTTTTAGCGAATTTTATAGTTTATTAGTTTAGGTTAGGCTAGAAAAAATAGCTTTGTTTTTAGAAATTATTATGATTTGATTAGGTTAGGTTAGATGAATTAGTTTTGTTTTAGTAAATATTATGGTTTCATTAGGTTAGGTTACGTTTGAAAAATTAAGCTATGTTTTAGCAGATATATTATGGTTTTATTAGCTTAGGTTAGGTTACAAAAATAAGTTTGTTTTAGCGAATATTATGGTTTTATTATCCTAGGTTAAGTTAGAAAATATGATCTTTGTTTGAGCGAATATTATGATTTTATTAGGTTAGGTTAGAAAAAGTAGCTTTGTTTTAGCGAATATTATGATATTATTATGATTATTGAAGCTGAAGGCGAACATTATCTGGTTGATGTTGCAGTATTTATGCTCGTGACTGTACTTATATAATTGCATAAAATCCTCTACGTTAGCCAGAATAAAGGCAAAAAGGCGTCACCGTGCTGAAGGGGTTAATGTCCCAGAGTGTACAGTCGGCCAAATATGTGATGTATCTGCACCAAGTATATTTAGATCAATAATTGGCATCAGCATTATCTAAACATTATTTTTTCATTTCGAGTGAGGTATAACAACATGTTCCTACACATACCAACCCTTATCAACATCTGACAGACTTAAATACAGCACATAGCGAGCCAAACATAATGACAGCTGAGACATGACCTATTAGCACTACCGTACAGTTGCACTAATAAGTCATGTCCCAGCTGTCATTACGTTTGGCTCGCTCTGTGCTGTATTATTGTTTGTCAGATGTTGAATAGGGTGGGTAAGTGTAGGAACATGTTTGTAATTTCACTCGATAAGAAGAAATGAAGCTTAGATATTGCTGATACCAATTATTGATCAATACATACTTGGTGCCGAGACATGACCTATTAGCGATACCGTACCGTTCATATGAGCCGTGTGCATAAAGGCCAATTTAGTATCCAATTCCCTCTTAATGATTGAATAGAGTTTTGAAATTGGTGTATAGTTTCCCTGACAGTGCTAAAACATATAATATTAGATGAGTTTGGATTGAAATAATAATAACTGTTGATACCTTTGATAATAATTACCTTAGATTGTAGATTGCAGATTGCTTAAGACTGTAATCTGAAAAACGTATTACTTCCCTAATATCTGTTGTTATATTTCACTTGATATGTTTTATATTTATTTGCTGATAACATTTTCGTATTCATAAATACACATTGTTATTTGTTTCTAATAAATTGTCAACATTTTGCAAGTTAATTATATGTTCTTAGAATTTGAAAAGGACGAAATGTTTCATCGTTTACATTTGCAATCGTTTCCTGGAAAACTAGAGTATTTTGCTCTCAGTTAATATGAAACAATTCTGAGTCACTTAATATCCGAGTCTTTCTACGAATATATAATTCTTTATCATTGCGTTGTTATTTCGAAGTTAAAGGCTGACAGTGATATTATTAATGTTTGTGCATGGAATGAATTTGAGTTATTTAGTTACTGAGTTCAGATAGTGTTTGTGGCTATTTTGCACTTAATAGTACTGCCATTATTATCAACATTATTTGTTACTATCATATATTTAATGTTCCGTATGATTGATATAGATTCACTTGTTCTGTTCCACTTTTGTTTTCAATTGTTGGATGGATTCACCTCATCTCTGTGCCGCACTTTCTTCTTAATTGTACCAAGGGAATTGTTCTGGTCAGCTGGTACTTTGTTCTTCATCATTAAAGTTAACTTGTTCTTTCATATATTATGGCTTGGGTATTTTATCTTTCACTAAAAAATTAATGTGTAGGTATTAGTCATTTTATAAATAAGAAATTACATATGGTTTCCACCAAGTCTTGTTATGTTCAATATAATCGTTAATAATATAGGTGGTTTAATTGTGTAGGTATAAGTCATTCCATATAAGAAATTACTTATTGTTTCCACTTGTTCTGTTCAATATAATCGTTAATAATATAGGTGGTTTAATTGTGTAGGTATAAGTCATTCCATATAAGAAATTACTTATTGTTTCCACTTGTTCTGTTCAATATAATCGTTAATAATATAGGTGGTTCAATTGTGTAGGTATAGGTCATTCCATATAAGAAATTACCTATTGTTTCCACTTGTTCTGTTCAATATAATCGTTAATAATATAGGTGGTTTAATTGTGTAGGTATAAGTCATTCCATATAAGAAATTACCTATTGTTTCCACTTGTTCTGTTCATGTAATCATTAAAAATATAAGTGGTTTCGATATTTGCCCTGTTATTCTATTTCACAGGTATATCTGCCCTGTTATTCTATTTCACAGGTATATTTGCCCTGTTATTCTATTTCACAGGTATATCTGCCCTGTTATTCTATTTCACAGGTATATTTGCCCTGTTATTCTATTTCACAGGTATATCTGCCCTGTTATTCTATTTCACAGGTATATTTGCCCTGTTATTCTATTTCACAGGTATATCTGCTTAATATTTTACCATTTCATTTATAACTTATTACTGTCTGATGTTTTATTGTGTTCTCGTTTGACGATCACTACCAGTTTACCATCCTTATTAGTGTTTTTGTTCATCAGTGTTCACATTATGTTGGCGATGCTTGATTTTCACTTTAATTCAGTGTTCACAATTATTTATTTCTTCACGCACTCTGTTTCTCTCAAATTTTCCTCAAACAGTTAATTAAAGCCAGTTCAATTGGCATTATCATTGTTTTTCTAATTCATTCATGTTGTCTCTCACTTTCTTTCAATTTGTATCTGCAATTAAAACAAATGGTTAGTTTGATGTCGAATTGGCAGGTCTTTCATGTGTACACTTACCTATTTGTGTTCGTAAATTCAAAGTTGGATTTCTAAATTAAGTAACACCCCGTTCCTAACATTAATCATCAATTACAAACCCCAATGCACTTGAATAAACTAATGAAAGCATATGGTCCTCCCGGGATTCGAACTCGGGACACCACACCCAGAACATAAGCACCTAAACCATTACACCACCAACACAGTTAATATAAGGATTTATTTATTTATTTTATTTTTATTTTTTTCTATTTTTGCAGTTCAATGTTATTTCACTTTAATTATATCTTCTTAGGATATTGTGTTACTATATTGAACTTCTTTTAGCAGTTCATGGTCATCACTTATTTTCGGTTTTTGTTTTCCAATTAATTATACTTTTATTTTCTTATTGTAGTATATTTTCTTATTCTAGTAATATACCGCAATATGTTCTCTTATTTGGTTATCGTCTTCTTCCACAGTATTTTCTCATGGGGTATATATATATTTTTCCTCTGGGGTTTCGGGCTATCTTCACCCTCATGTTTAGCCCCTATAGTTTTGAGATTCTAAGACGTTCACCCCATTAGTTTAGCGGTTTTAAGATCTTTCGCCCCCATTTCTTTGTCGATATTAAGACGTGTCGTGCCAGTTAGGTGTCAATATTTTTTCCTAGCGATCGATGTCGTGCCATATAGGTGATGATTTGTTTTCCTGGCGAGCGATAACAAGCTTGTACAAATTTATCTTGAACGGGGCTCAACGGGGTTGTAAGTTTAAGCTCGATGGAGGTCTAGGGAACAAACTGAAAACCTCCCCTTAACTTTACCTTCTTTTTCTTCCTGGCCTTTGTCCCTTACATGTTTTCACCATTTTAAAGCTAGCTCTCAACTTTGGCCTCGCTTTTTTTCTTTTTCAGCGAGTTGCCGCCCACTTGTGCTCAGTGTCTCAAGTTGCTCTCCTTCCTCTCTCTCTCTCTCTCTCTCTCTCTCTCTCTCTCTCTCTCTCTCTCTCTCTCTCTCTCTCTCTCTCTCTCTCTCTCTCTCTCTCTCTCTCTCTCTCTCTCTCTCTCTCTCTCTCTCTCTCTCTTTTTTTCTTTCCTCACAAGTTAAAGCTATCTCTCTTGACACTTAACTGGGATGTAACAAGCTCGACAGTGGGTTATATTTTCTGTCTTTAGTTTGGTTCATTAGTTCTAGCAGGGGGATTACTTTACGATTCTGACTGAATGACTTACTGACTGACTGACTGGGTAAATGATTGACTGGCTGACTGACTGGGTAAATGCTTGACTGACTGGGTAAATGCTTGACTGACTGACTGGCTGACTGGGAAAATGATTGACTGGCTGACTAGGTAAATGATTGACTGACTGACTGGGAAAATGATTGGCTGACTGACTGGGTAAATGATTGACTGACTGACTGGGTAAATGATTGACTGATAAACTGACTGACTACCTGGCTGGTTGGCTAAGTGATAAACTGACAAAATGACTGACTATCTGACTCACTGAATGACTGACTGGGTAAATGATTAACTGACTGACTGGCTGATTTACTGACTGACTGGCTAAATGACTGACTGACTGACTAAGTGACTGACTGATTAAATGACTGACTGGTTGACTGACTCACTGAGTAACTATTCGACTGACTGAGATTTCATGTATTGCCGTTCTTAAATTTCTACACAATTTGCTTTAATATGGTTTGTATTTACCATTAACTCTCATATTTTGTTCACCCACTTAATTATATATCAACAATATTAGCTCAACACAGAGCGAGCCAACCGAAAGGACAGCTGAAACATGAATTATTAGCGCTACCGTACATGATATAAACCTTTATTCAGATTTATTAAGCCAAGCAAAAGATTCTCACAGAAAACGGAGTCTTGGCGGGAAATGCGTGACATCCGGGACACCCGGAGAGGTACAACATCAAATCACCTTCCATATTTAACTCTAGGTGATCGATATAATTAATTTCACTTCACATAAACAACATACTGATATTGACTTAGTGGTTTAATAGTGTAGTTGATTTTTAAGCTGCGTATTTCTATTATCGTGTGTAAGTGTCCAGGTGGAGAACTATAGACTCTCGCTTGATTCCCAGAGACGGTGACCCTCGGTAAAGACGTTTCGCTCTTCTCGTAGTTATTTCTGTTTTGTGTGCGCGATATTCGGGTGCCGGAACTGCGGAAATAGACTAGAGGTGGTTTTTGACGAATAGCGGACGGGCTGAGAGGAGAATGGGAGGGAAATAGGCTGAAATAAGGTGAGAAATATGGGTGATATAAGTAACCCCTTCAAGGATACCATGACGGGTTCCTTCATTATGGTCTGGCTATAATTAGACTATTTTATGCAGTTTAGGAAGGACCTCCAGAAATCAAATTGGTAAACACTATCATAATTAACCTCTTGAGCATGTTTTGTCAATTAAGATTTTTTTTTTCGAAATTTAAATGTTATCAGAATAATTCATCTACCGAATATTCTAGATCCGATTTCAATGTGAAAGATACCCAAGATATACAATTGCCGGAAAAAGCGCTCGTGTGACACCGCTTTTAATCCTTGTCTCTGTCCTAATATATATCACTCTCAAGTATCAAAGAGCAGACAGGAAAAGCGACATCAGATCTATTCATCCTCACGAGGATACTTGTATATAATCTAGGGTACGGTAGCTATAGTATGATCGTTCTAAGTATTTAAGGCTCCAATTTTCTTATTGCCTAAAACTCGCAAGTGGTCAATTATAACACTCTGGATTGGTTTTTGAATGGAACTTGCTTTTCAATAAATAGCAACTCTCCAACCCAAGAGTGAAACGTTATTCTCAGACTTTCTTCTATTCAACTGCTGAGTTCTGGAACTCTCTCCCAGAATCAGTCTTTCCCTCTTCCTGTGACTTAAATTGCTTCAAACTCCGTGTGTCCAGGCATTTTGGCTCGAACATCCCTTGATTTTGGCCCTGTCACTCTTTCAACTCGGGGGGAGGCACTCGCTACAGACAGTTCTGCCTTTTGTCTCCCTCACTCACATAGACAAAAAAAATTAAAAATAGCTATGTAGTTATTTGGAGTAAGGGGTCAGGCGCAAGTTCGACTAGATAATAGTCCATCAGGCGCCTGGCCCGGGGGGACGATTAATATGAAGGGTGTGCCTGGAAGTGTGGTGGGAGGGCTTGTGGCTTTGGCTCCGCTGCATGTCTGCCTGCCGAGATCGGAACCTCTCCGGGTGGTCAGGGGCCGGGGGAGTGCTGGAGCGACCTTGGTAACCCTGGTCTCTGGGTCTTCTCCTGGGTGACCTGGATGTGTGTGAGTTTGTGTTTTTTATCTGTGTTTATTTTTTGTTTTATGTTGTTTTTGTGTTTTCCCTGTTCTTGCTCTGTCTTGAGTCGGCTACCCCCAAAATGGGGATTGGGCCTGAGCATATAGATAGATAGATAGATAGATAGAATGTAGTTGATGTATAGAAAATATATTCATAAATTATTTTGTTCAGAGATATACTACCGTAATTAGAATATGTTTATGAGTAACTGTACATGCTCCTGTTCACATCATGAAACAAATAATCATAACATTCATCATCACCAACAACAATTATAACAAATAATCATAACATTCATCATCACCAACAACAATTATAACAAATAATCATAACATTCATCATCACCAACAACAATCATAACAAATAATTATAACATTCATCATCACCAACAACAATCATAACAAATAATCATAACATTCATCATCACCAACAACAATCATAACAAATTGTCACACATTTCATCTCCTGTCTTATTCGATCCTGTCCATTTCCGGCAGTAATTTATCTTAAGGGGAGGTTTTTAGTTTGGTCTCTAGATATCCATCAAACTTAAGATTACACCCCCTTGAGCCTCTTTCAAGATAAATTTGTACATTTTTCGGTAGAAAAATTTCCCGGCTGAAAGCCGGTTCCTCTTAAATTACAGGCTCGCTATCGCTCGCCAGGATAAAATCGACACCCAAATTGCACGAAAGGTCTTAAAATTGATAGAAATTGGTTGAAAGTTCTTAAAATCATCAAAATAATGGGGCGAACGTCTTAAAATTAGAAAAGCAATGGGGCTAAACATGAAGGAGAAAGGAGTCAAGAAAAAACTCCCTTAAGTGGAAATCTCCCCTTAAGCTTCATCCGTTTACAGTGCCAAAAAACGTCTTTAAAACATGGTTGGAGATAATGAACCCTCCCTCCCTACCCCCTCCCCAAGCAACTGCACCATTAAGCCCCCCCCCCCCCCCTCTCTCGTTATCAGTGGGTCTGGTGGATCGTTAGCCTCACAGTGTAGTATTTAAGGATTCGTGACCCGGGATGAACCGCTCGTTAGTTGGATCACCCGCAGGCCGCCTTTTGATCCAGAGGGCGGCCGATCCTATACTCCGCTACTACTACTACTACTGAGCCAAGCAAGGTGATTGGTAAAGGATTTGTTTTGTTATTCCAACTACTGGGGGTAGATGGTCCAGGGATCTCATATTTATTTGTTAATTTATTTCATGTGTTTATTGTTCTCTTTAAGTTTCCTCCCAAGACCTCCATTACGCTTAAAAAGGTGTTCCTTTTCACACTTTTCAGCACAAACACATCTACAACACACCGCTCTCGTATTTCCTCATTCGTCTGCCTATGCCTCCATGTAACTCTACGTTCACTTCTCAAGTACCTCATTTCCACCCCTCTCACTCTTGATTTGTGTCTCTCCAACAGCACCCATGCTTCACTCCCATACGTAAATGTCAGGATTACCACACTATAATGCAATGACTTCTTTACTCCCATGCTGATCATCCTATTCCTTATCACTGCTTGTGAACATTCCTACAACCCTCTTCCCCTGTTACACCCTCTCCCGCACTTCATCCTCCATACTCCCACCTTTACTCATCACACTGCCTAAATACTTACTGACATTCTCCATAACCTGACCATTCAGCCTCACCTCACACTCTGTGACTGTATTTGGTTTACCATATTTCAATCAATATATATATATATATATATATATATATATATATATATATATATATATATATATATATATTTAATTATTTATATATGTATATATATATATATATATATATATATATATGTATATATATATATATATATATATATATATATATATATATATATATATATATATTCATATTCTAGAAAATTATTAGAGTAGAGCTCACCTTGGCCCTATTGGAAACTGCTTGATATGGAAGAGTCTATTACTGTGGCATGGGAGAGGACACCACATAAACCAATGAACCTCTTTAAGGGTTGATATATATAATATTTGTTATAGAGCATTTCATATCCTTAAGTTTGGCACACCAACAATCATCAACCATTATCAGTCCACTGCTGAACAAAGGCCTCCCTTAACCTTTTCCATTATTTTCGATACTTTGCCAGTCTTTGCCATGTTACCCCTGCATTATATATATATATATATATATATATATATATATATATATATATATATATATATATATATATATTTCTATTCGTCTCTCCACCTCTTGCCTTGTTTACTTGAGGTTTACTTCTCTGGGGGTCCAATCAGTTAGTCTTTTATTCCACCTATTGTCCTCTCTTCTTGCTACATACTGTATCCTACCCACCTCCACATCTGCTCTTTTATCATCATATCTACTGTATCTATCTATCTATCTATTTATCGCTCTCTCTCTCTCTCTCTCTCTCTCTCTCTCTCTCTCTTTATGTATCTCACACACACCCACACATATATACATTATACACACACACATAACACACATACACACACACACACACACACACACACACACACACACACACACACACACACACACACACACACACTCACCGTCAAAACCTTCCCCCACATCATTACGAGGATATAAACTAAACACCCCCACAGCCCCAGACCCCTATTTGGAACAGGGTAGAGGGTGCATTCTCTCCTTTGCCGGCTTTAAGTAATTGATTTTATGCAATTTATAAAGGGTGTGTGGCGGTCAGAGGTTTAATGCTGCTTGGTACGAGGGGTGGGCATTTTGGACCTCATGTGTTTCGCTCCATTAGTTTGGAGATGTTAGGACGTTTCACCCCAATAGTTTGGCGATAATAAGACATTTCACCCCATGCAGGTGTACTTTTTTTCCCTGGGCGACCGGTAGCGAGTCTATACTTATGAGAAAACGTCCATTAGCCAGGACATTTTGTTTATCGAAAAATTTACAAATTTACCTTGAAGAGGGGCTGGGGTGGCTTTTTATATATTTTTGTATATATCTATCTATATTTTGTTTAAGAAGTCTGGGAATATATTTTGTTTAAGAAGTCTGGGAATATATTTTGTTTAAGAAGTCTGGGAATATATTTTGTTTAAGAAGTCTGGGAATATATTTTGTTTAAGAAGTCTGGGAATATATTTTGTTTAAGAAGTCTGGGAATATATTTTTGTTAGTCTAGGGGACAAACTAAACATGCTGTACTTAGCTCGGCAATGGCAAAATATAGCAAACTCCTCAATATTAATTAGCCTAATTATTATAACCCACAAAACTTTGGACCCCATCGATTCCTAGAGGCCGTTCCTAAGCTTAATAATAACATTTAATGATAGCCAGAATGAAATAAAATATGCGTCACTATACCAAGAGTTATTTATCTCAATATATACATTTCTCCAACAGTTTTACCCAATGGGGAAAACAAATCTCCTCCCTGACTTATTGCTAGAAAAAAGTTAGCCGATCAGAAATTAACAGAACAAAAGTTAGAACATGGTCACATTTTAAGTGGGGAGGATTAATTTTATTGGTCAATTTATGTATTTATATATAATTTTTTTTTTTTTTTTTAGTTTCCTCCCTAGACCTCCATCAAGCTTGAAAAAAAAGAAAAAAAAAAAGATCCTCTCAAGATCCTCCTCTAAATAAATGTTTACATTTTTTTCGGTAGGCCGGGTCCTCCTAAATTACAGGTTCGGTATCGCTCGCCAGGAAAACAATTACACCTAAATGTCGCGAAAGGTCTTAAAGTTGACAAAGAGATGGAGCAAAAGGTCTTGAAATCGCTAAACTAATTGGACGAACTTAATAACATCTAAAAACTAATCGGGCTAAACATGAGGGAAAAAAGTGTCGCGCCCATAACACACACACACTCTCTCTCTCTCTCTCTCTCTCTCTCTCTCTCTCTCTCTCTCTCTCTCTCTCTCTCTCTCTCTCTCTCTCTCTCTCTCTCTCTCTCTCTCAATATTGCCAGTGATTTCCTATATCTTTTTTACACCCCTAACATTTAACAGTTTACGACGCTCACAAAATAAACGTTCTCTTTTAAGTCTAAAGGTGAAAACATTTGATGATCAGCCCAGCGAACACAACCTGCCAAGAAAAGCGCAAAACGTTCGGGGGTGGCGCTGAAAAATGAAATATGACAAAAATGGAGTTCTGTAAAAAGCCACTGTCAGCGTAAAGTTTAGAAAATGTTTGGAACCGCGGGGAGGGTAGTTGTGACAGGTGTGTGTGTGAAAGTGTGCATGTGACGTCTGTAGGTGGATGTGTAGGAGAGAAAGGGAGGGAGATTCGGTTTATATATACAGTATACACTATACAGTATATACCTGTATATATATATATATATATATATATATATATATATATATATAAAATTATATCAATGTATGTGATAGGTGTGTTTGTGTGTGTGTGTATGTGTTTTAGGTACGAAGAGATCAGGTGTGGTACATTGGTAACTAGGGAACGGAAACACAAAGTCACAAACTAACTTATCTTTATGTGAGAGTACACACACACACACACACACACACACACACACACACACACACACACACACACACACACACACACACACACACACACACAACACCTGTTCCTAAATATACAAAACTATTCACTTTTCACACACTCTGTATCTGTCTATCTATATATCTATATATCTCTTTGTATTTTAGGGTAACAATTGAATACTTTTTTGAAGTTTTGCTCCCACTAAAAACATAAAAAAAATAATAATATGTGTTAATAATTTCTATCTATCTATTGCCTGACGCCGTGATCCCCGAAGGGGTGGCCACGAACGAACCGCCCCCATGCACCTCTGTCCCCAGTCATCGACGCCCCTCCCCCCAACCAGCACCGCCTTCGTTCATATAGTTCCTCACTCCATCCTTCCACCTCATATTCGGTCTACCTCTCCCCCTCTGTCCCTCCACCTCGCTCTCGTACACCCTCTTAGTCATTCTCTCGCTTTCCATACGTTCCATATGGCCGAACCATCTCAAGTTGTTCCTTTTCACACTTTCCAGCACATCTACCTCCACACCACACCTCCTTCTTACTTCCTCATTAGTCTGTCTATCCCTCCATGTACTCCGCACGCACTCCTTAAGTAATTCATTTCCACTGCTCTCACTCTTGGTCTGAGTCTCTCAACCAACGTCCATGCTTCGCTTCCGTAAGTCAGTGTCGGGATTACCACACTGTCATGCAAGGACTTCTTCACTTCCATACTGACCACCCTATTTCTTGTTTACTGCTTTTTAGCGTTCCTACAACCCTCTTCCCCTGTTGTACCCTCTCCCGCACCTCTTCATCCATAGTCCCATCTTTACTCAACACACTGCCCAGATACTTAAAAGAGTTGACGATCTCCATAGCCTGACCGTTCAGCTTCACCTCACACTCTGTGACTTCACCCCTTTCGAAGACCATAACCTTGCTCTTCCCCGTATTTACCTTCAAATTCCGTTTTTCGCACACTGTTCCAAACTCATTTACCAGACCCTGCAACTCCCATTCATTATCACTCATCAGAACTGTATCATCCGCAAACAGCAGTATAGGTAGCTTCCACTCAATTCCCTCCCTTTTCAGCGATACACCAACATTCACTGCTCTTGATAGTATTTCTTTCATGACTCCATCCATATATACAGTAAACAACCACGGGGACATCACACACCCCTGTTTCAAACCAACATTCAGGTCAAAGAACTCGTTAATAATTTAAATGTGGTTATTCTTCTGCCTATGCCTGTCTGTGTGTCTGTCTATTTATTTGGACCTTTATTCAATTCAATTCAATTACAAAATCATTATTGTCACAGGTGCAAACAAAATTACAGGACACATGATTTAAATTGCCACAGCTGGATTTTCCCGGCACTTAATCATTTCTAAAACATGGTATGGCAATCGTGCACCTGTCATTGATTGCCAGACATATTTCCAAGAGCTCAATATTTCGCGTTTCTTTGCACATGATAAAAAGTTCACCGAGTATTTTTTTTTTTTTTTGAAGTAATGGAAAAAGTTGTAGGCTTAGAGATAGGGAGATTATTGTGTATATATATATATTTTTTTCAATTCGTAGTGTTTGTGATGTTTACTTGTATATATTATTTTAATCAATACATCGATGAATAAATAACCCCCACCCTCCCTTAAGGGGGGTGACCTGTTTTTGTTCTCTCCTTTGCTATCTTTCTCTGGCTTGTATCCATTTGGCCCCATTCAGTCTTACTGATTTAAGACGTTTATCCCCATCCAGGTGTCAATTTTTTACTGGTGAGCGGTAGCGAGCCAGCATATTTTTTATTTTTGTTTGACAGCAGGCTAAATTTGTACATTTTTCGATAGAAAAATGTCTCCGTCGAAGCCGGATTTCTTCATATAATGCTGGCTCGCTATCGCTCGCCAGGAAGAAATCGACACCTAGATGGGGATAAACGTCTTAAAATAGTTGGCTGAATGGGGCCGAATGGATACAAGCCAGAGAAAGAGAGAAAAGGACAGAAATAAAAAAAACAGGTCACTACCTTTAAAGTTATGCAAGTTTTTTCCGTAACAAATTAAGGGCATAAAAAAGGTCTATAAATTCCGCCCGAGTAATATTGCCACTAATATATACCTCTTATAATTTGATATGCTTTTACATCTGTTAAAGTTCGCAGGTGCTTGTTTTCCAATTAATTATATCAAGGGAGATTACTTATTCGTATATGTATTCAGGTTATTTAGGTTATTTAGCTTGTGTTATTTATACAGTATGTGACATTTTCCGGGTTCATATATATATATATATATATTTTTTTTTTTTTTTTTTTTTTTTTTCCACCACAACACCAAACACCTCCAATGAAATTAATGAAAGCATATATGTGATCCACCAGGATTCGAACCCGGGTTATCACACACAAATTTTTAGACACCTTAACCATTACACCACCAAGACGGTTGGAATAAATATACTTTTAGCAGATGTAGAAAGTGAATAGGGTTGGCTTGTTAGAATGTAATGCTGGTGATAATAATGATATTAAAGAATAATAATATTGATAATTTTGTATTATTATTATTATTATTATTATTATTATTATTATTATTGTTGTAATAATAAATACAATGAAAATATAATAAAACTAATGATGATGTATTAATGTCTGTCAGATGTTGAATAGAGTGGGTAAATGTGGGAACATGTTTGTATATTTCACTCGATATGAAGAAATGAAGCTTAGATTCTGCTAATACCAATTAATGATCAAAACATACTTGGTGCCGAGACATCACTTATTAGCGCGATTGTACACCACAATGCCCGCCCACATACTTCCAGGTAGGGCCCTTAAAGGGAGACTGGCCGTTTGTTTGGCCTATTAATTCATTTATTCATATATTTGTTTAGTTTCCTCCCTAGACCTCCATCAAGCTTAGAAAAACACCCCTAGTCCCCCCTTCAAGATAAAATTGTACATTTTTTGGTAGAAATTTTTTCCGGCCAAAGGCCGGTTCCTCTTAAAATTGCAGGCGAGAAAAATCGACACCTAAATGGCACGAAAGGTCTTAAAATTGACAACGAAATGGAGCGAAAGGTGTTAAAATCGCCAAACTAATGGGCCGAACGTCTTATAATCTCAAAACTAGTGGGGCTAAACATTACGGAGAAAGGGGTCCAAAAAACGGTCTGCCTCCCCTTAATATGTAAACCGACTCCCCGGGACGTCATTATCTAGTGACTTTAGTCCAACTGGCGCCCGACCCCCACTCCCTACGATCGTGTTATCACTCGTCTATTCACAAACATTCCCCACTCATTCCTATTCACAAACATTCCCCACTCATTCCTATTCAGCACCACTTCCCTTGCCTGTTCTTCAGTCATCTCTCTATCTTCCAACGCTTCTTTCACACCATCTTTCCATCTCCTCCGAGGTGTTCCTCTCAATCTATAT
>CM064558.1:7397368-7409868 GCA_032716605.1 Paralithodes platypus | reverse complement strand
TCTCGCCTCTCATCCCTCCCCACCTCTCGCCCTCAACTCCTCTCTCCCTCTCCTTCCCCTCATCTCCTCCCACCCTCCTCCATCCTCTCCCCACCATTCCCCACTCTCTCCCTCCTCCTCCCCGCGAACTCCTTCTCCTCCCACCCCTCCCACCCACTCCTTCCCCCCACTTCTCTCCCCGCCTCCCCCTCCTCCAATCTCCCCCTCTCCTCCCGCTCACTCCTCTCTCCCTCTCTCCAATCTCCTCTCCTCCCTCTCTCTCTCTCTTGTTTTCGTTCACCAACTTCTGTTTCACACCACTCCAATTAAAGTGTTTTAGTTTCTCACCCCCTTATAGGGATAATGGTAAAGACATCATGACTATCCTGTTAAATAGTAGCAGCCTCTTCAGTTGTACACTATAGTCTGTTCATTCTAGGTGGGGGCAGAAATCGTAACCTCTAACCTCTGTAACTCAAAAAGGGCTAGAGCAGTGGTTCTTAACCTTTTTAGCACCGCGCCCCCCTTTGGTCAGGACTGTATTCATGATCCCCCCCCCCCCCGACCCCCACCCCCACCCCCACGCCTCTGATGCCTAGAAAACTAAACAACAAATGTTATCTATTCCATATGGATGCTTAAAACGCAAGATACTGTAAAAAGGGCGAACAAATAACCAATCTGCATGCAAGGATTAAAACTGATTAATGGATTTATGTCAACACTACATGTGGTTGCTCGGAATGACGGGTGTGAATGTTTCCTATCAAAGTTTCTTATACATTATATTTTTGCGATTACCCTGTATGCATTTGAATGGCCTAGCCCTATTTTGAACTTTGGTTACCCCCCCCCCCTAGCATTGTCAAACGCCCCCTAGGTTAAGAACCACTGGGCTAGAGCAAATGAGCCGTCAATTTATACACATATTCCCTAGCCAAGTCTTCTTATTTGGTAGAAATATTAGCTCGATTACTCTAGTCCTTTTTGAGTTATGAGAGGTTAGGGGTTACGATGTTTGTCCAACCTAGAATGAACGGACTATATGCTGCAGTAGTTTTGTTTTGATTAACCCCTTTTCATCATATTCTGGTTACCGGTAGGCGATTTTCTGTAGCTTACAATCTACCTCTAGGACTCCAAGGGGTACATACGATCCCAATAAACCCTCAGCATAACACAGGTCCTTCTTCTGAAGCTGCATATAATCGTCTAATTATAGCCAGAACGACAGGTAACAAGGCGTCATCGTGCTCAAGGGGTTAATGGTTTAAATATTTTTTTTTTTATCAACGTCTCTATCATAGGAAAACTACTTTGTATGCAGATTAACCGATGAAATAAGCGGAACATACATTTACATAATTATACAGGTTATTTCTGAACTTTACACGATTTCTCTTAATTTCTGAACTTCATCCGATTTTATAGACTGCATCACCGTTCATTCATTTAAACTTCGCCTAGACAAGTATCTCGCATCAAATCCGCGACTTGCTGCGTTTGTAAATAAATAACTTTGTTTTATCCTCCCCTCAGTTACTAACCCATCTGTCCCCTACTAACTTCCTAATCCTGCCACGGACATTAGTTCCAGGGCAGTAGTTTCCTTTCCAATGTTCCCTTACCCACTCTAAACCACTGTTTGGACACTTGATCCTCAGTGTTTTGGAGGACAAGCAGCCTAGAAGGGTCACTAGAACTATTGTTGCTTGATTTCCTTTGTACTCCTTTGATTTCTCTTAATTTCTGAACTTCATGCGATTTCTCCTAATTTCTGAACCTAATACGATTGTTCTTAATTTCTGAACTTCATACAATTTCTCTTAAATTTCTGGAGGGAGCCTTTTCACTGGTATTGTTTTTATGGTGTGTACTTTAAGGGGGGTCACCTGCTCTTTTTATCTTTCTCTCCTTTTCTCTCTTTCTCTGACTTGTATCCATTTGGCCCCATTCAGCCAACTGTTTTAAGACGTTTATCCCCATCCAGGTGTCGATTTTTTGCTGGCGAGCGATAGCGAGCCAGCATTGTATGGCGAAATCCGGCTTCGCCGGAGACATTTTTCGATAGAAAAATGTATAAATTTAGCTTGTTGTAAAACAAAAATAAAAATATGCTGGCTCGCTACCGCTCGCCAGGAGAATATTGACACCTGGATGGGGGTAAACGTCTTAAAACAGTAGGCTGAATGGGGCCAAATAGATACAAGCCAAAGAGAGAGGGAGAGAAAGAGAAAAAAAGCGAGGTGGGCCCCCATTTCTTCGCCATTCCCATTATTTGGTTAATATCTGTGTTAATATCTGTGTTTATATCTGTGTTTATATCTGTGTTTATATCTGTGTTTATATCTGTGTTTTCTTCTCTTCCAGGTATGCGAGTTCCGCGTGAGTGTAGCGACTACCAGGTGTGGAGTCCGAGGGTGAGTGTGGCAGGTGTGTGGGGGCAGGTGTCTCGTTATCCACACAGCTGCCTGGAAAGAACGAAAGTAAAGGTTAATAGTGGCAGAGTTATGTAGTATGCAATCACATATATATATACAGTATATTATAAACAAACCAATACAACAACAACAACAACAACAACAACAACAACACCAACAACAACACCACCACCACCACCACCACCACCACCACCAACAACACCACCAACAACACCACCAACAACACCACCACCACCACCACCAATAACAACAACACCACCACCACCACCACCACCACCACCACCACCACCACCACACCACCACCACCAACACCACCACCACCACCACCACCACCACCACCACCACCACCACCAATAACAACACCACCACCACCACCACCACCACCACCACCAACAACAATAACTATGATAATACACTCATCATCGAAGAACACGAAACTTAAAAACTATTACTGAAAATAGTGATTGCAAGTTTCTAATAAAGTGGGTGTGCAGTTTTCGCATCACCAAAAAAAAAAAAAAAAAAAAAAATGCATAGTCCTACGCAACTCTGCGACCTAGAATTCTGCAAGAAGTATTGCATTTTTTAGGTAAAATCGGTTTATATACAGTATATTATACATATATATATATATATATATATATATATATATATATATATATATATATAAATTATACACACAGTATATATACATATACAGTATATATATATATATACAGTATATACACCGGTATATACGGTATGTATATATATATATATATACAGTATATATAAATATCGCAAATACACATAAGCTACTAAATGTTTTTTATACTCACAGCCGGACTTGAACCACCGACAGTCAGAACAAGTGCCCATACTTTAATCCACTATACCACGGCGTGATAGAGGATATTTGTGTGCAGTGGGTTAAAGCAAAGACACTCATCCTGACAGTTGGTGGTTCATGTCCGCCTGGGAGTATATAATTACATTTATGATCACATTGAATCTTAACCATTGGAAAATTTATCTATAATAACGTCAGCGTAACACTATTTAGTAGCATTGTGAATATGGTGTAATTCAAATTTAAAATATATATAAGAAACAAATAGTTACCATAACCTGCGACCTTCACCATTCACCTTGACCTTTGTATAACAACAGCACAAAATTTAGACAATCGTTGCATTGACCAACCGAATTTGCCAGCAAAATTTGGTGACGATACGTAACCCGTTCAGTACAGTTCTGTCGGTTTCATTTCATGATGGATATTAAGACTATTTTATTTAGTTTATGAAGGGCCTCCATAAAATTAGCAAGCTTTCAACTATCTTAATTAATTCTTTGTACTACCACAGATCCTTCATAGGCTCCACAATATCGTCTAATTATAGCTAGAATACAATACAAAATACGACACCGGTACACAGTGTTAAACAGTCTAGGAAGAGTTTAAACAAAATTATTAACACTCCTTCTGTTTTTTGGCCTTGACCTTTAACCTTAAGTACTATAATATATATATACGGTATATATATATATATATATATATATATGATTGAAATATATGTTATTTAAGTAAAATGCAACCAACAGTCGTCAGTTTATCGAAAATTTTGTATTTTTTGATGATGAAGGTTAACTTATGACCTTCGCCTGTGACCTTTATGTAGGATTATATTTTTGTTTGCTTTGATGTAATCTAGAAAATCAAGTAAGTTAGTCAAATTTCATTAAAGATCATCAGTTAGTTTCAGAGGTATTAAATGAATAGTTGATCTTGACCTTTACCCTTCATCTTGACCTTCATGATGTCTGAAAATTTAACATTTTAATTTTCACCTAAAGCAAAACTGTCCCAACAAATGTTGTGAAGTTTACATGAATAGTAAAGAAATTAGCATATTGACCTTATATTTGACGTTGACCTGTGACCTTACTCTATCGTCATTCCGAATGTGCATGATATGCCGAACGAGAATCTTACATTAAATAGGAAATACTAGTAAAAATCATATTTCGACCTTTAGCCTTGACCTTTGACCTTGACCTTCGACCTTAGAATTTCTTATCAGGGATTTAGTTAGCTTAACAGCAACGTTCGTATTAGCTAGCATTGTGAATATGGTGTAATTTGTATACAAACTTATTGATTACAAATAGTGATCATATACTGTGACCTTGACCTTTGACCTTTGACTAAAAAATAAAATACATATATTTGGATGGTCGTCGCATTGACCTACTGAATTTACCTGTATAATTTGATGACAATACCATAAACAGTCAAGGAGGAGCTTAGGGAAAATGACAAATACTGTTGTTTTGACCTTGACCTCTGACCTTAACTATTACAATATGTATGTGAAATTTGATATATATGATATTTAAGTAATAAGCCATAACACAGCCATTTTTTTTTTAAATTTGAGTAATCGTGTTTAATATATATTAAATGTTAACCTTTGACCTTTATGCAAGAGTACAGGTTTGTTTGCATTGACATTACCCATGAAAATCAAATAAACATGCCGAATTTCATTAAAACCCACCAGTTAATTTTATATATATGAATAGCATAGTTGACCTTGACCTTTATGTCTCAACATTTATTATTTTCCCTTTCACTTAAAATGCAACTATCTCACCGAATTTGGTGAAGTTTGCATGAAAAGTAAAGAAAATAGCATATTGACCTTTTATTCGACCTTGACCTGTGACCTTGAACTTTCACATGGAATTGAATAGTTTATTGTATGACCTTGGCCTAGGTATTCCAAATTAACGTGGTAAGCCTAATGAGAATCTAAGAGTTAGTATAAGAAATACTAGTAAAAAAACTATTTTGACCTTTGACCCTGAACTTTGACCTTACCCTTCAGTATATTTATCTAAAATTTGGGCAATACGATATCAAGGTTACCAGTACCTTGTATAGTGAAAATGAAGACATTTGAATAAGAACTAACAATATATAGTATAAGTTGACCTTTGACCTTGACCTTTTTGTAGTATTTTTGTTTTCATTGACATTGCCAAGGAAAATCAAATAAGCATGACTAATTTCATTAAAACCCATCAGTTAGTGTTATATATATTTATAGAATAGTTGACCTTGACCTTTGACCTTCACCCTGACCTTCATGATATGTCTCAAAATGTGTTATTTTATTTTTCATTTAAAGTGCAACTAACTCACCAAATTTGATGAGGTTTGCATGAAAAGTCAATAAATTAGCATATTGACCTTATATTTGACCTTGACTTGTGACCTTCACCTTTCATATGCAATTGAATAGTTTATTGTATGACCTTGGCCTAGGTATTCCGAATATTCATGGTAAGCCTAGTGAGAATCTAACAGCTATTGTAAGAAATAGTAGTACAAAACTTATTTTGACCTTTGACCTTGACCTTACCTTTTAGAATATTTATCTAAAATTTGGTCAATAAGATATCGAGTTTACCAGTAACTTGTATAGTGAAAATGAAGACATTCGAGTAAAAACTAAAACACGAAATATTGACCTTATTTTTAACCTTGACCTTTGACCTTAACCCTTAACCCTCTCCGATATATGACGCGATTTTGAGCCGATTAGGGATACTTCAAAGCCTTTGTTACCATCAGGGGTATTTAGAAACCTATAGTTTAGTTACTTGAACCTCTGCAGTTGTCTTTGAGTTAGCTGTGGGCAGAGAACTAATTTTGGAGAGGTAATTATAAGAGAGAGAGAGAACTCTATTTCTTATTGCTAATCTGGCAACCTCTGCGTCATATGAGTCTGAAGGGGTTAAGTTAAATTGAAAATTTCTTTTTGACTGACCTTCGCATTGACCAAATTTATATACCTGTGAAATTTGGTGAAAATCCATCGAACGGTCTAGGAGGAGTTACCGGACGGACGACGACGGACGACGGACAAGCTGAATTGTGGTGCACAGTATACGGGCGGGATCTGTGTGTGCGATACCACTCTGCTTCGCAGAGTTGATAATCTTTTCTTGCGTTGTGTTTAAAGATGTTTGATGAACATATTAGGTAAACAATCACTGGTGCGCATATATACACAAGCTTAATCTAACCTAACCTACCTAACTTAAGACCCCCTTTCAAGATAAATGTGTAAATTTTTCAGTAGAAAAATGTCCCGGCTGAAGGCCGATTTTTCTAAATCTACAGACTCGCTATCGCTCGCAAGGAAAAGATCGACACCTATATGGCACTTAAAATTGACAGAAATGTGGCAAAAGTTCTTAAAATCGCCAAACTAATGGTGCGAACATCTTAAAATGTCAATAGCAATGGGGTTAAACAAGAGAGAGAAAGGGATCAGATAAAAATCCCTCGAGTGAAAATCCCCCCTTAACCTAAAACGGATGGATGTGACTGGTCAACCTTGGTCGGCAACCTGTCTAGGGAAGGAAAACCTTGTACGCAATACCGAAGGGTGGCGCGCTCATCGGTGCCACTTGCAGGTGACGAACTCTACAATAGATAGATATAGAATAGATAGATAGATAACCTAACCTAGCCTACTTGGCCTAATCTATCCTAAAATACTCGGCTCGTAAGTATTTTAGAAGTGTGTGCAAACTTACATTGTCAGTTCATTCTACTTTGAGACTTAAGGGGGGGTGACCTGTTTTTGTTCTGTCCTTTTCTATCTTTCTCTGGCTTGTATCCATTTGGCCCCATTCAGCCTACTGTTTTAAGACGTGTATCCCCATCCAGGTGTCAATTTTTTACTGGTGAGCGGTAGCGAGCCAGCATATGTTTTATTTTTGTTTGACAGTAGGCTAAATTTGTACATTTTTCGATAGAAAAATATCTCCGGCGAAGCCGGATTTCTTCATATAATGCTGGCTCGCTATCGCTCGCCAGGAAGAAATCGACACCTAGATGGGGATAAACGTCTTAAAATAGTTGGCTGAATGGGGCCGAATGGATACAAGCCAGAGAAAGAGAGAAACGGACAGAAATAACAAAAAACAGGTCACCCCCTTAAAACATTTAGTACCGGTGACGTAATTTTCATTGTATTCTGGCAATTATTAGGCGATTATTCAGCTTAGGACGGACGTGTAACAATTACTAGGCTACAGACTATCACAATTAACCCTTTTAACTACCACAGATCCTTCATAAGCTGCATAAGATCGTCTACGAAATATTGCAACAGACATCCCCGGTTGTGAAAGGATTAAACGTACATGTATAATGACGTGTGTACCCATGAATCCATCAATGCTTGTACACACACACACACACACACACACACACACACACACACACACACACACACACACACACACACACACACACACACACACACACACACACACACACACACTATTAGTATTATAATTTACTATTATTACATAAATCCTTCATTTCATATACAATAATGAAACAGCTGGCTTTTACAATCATATATATTTTCACAACACAAATACATTCTCTAACTATATACCGGTTTTTAGTGATGTGTTTAATTTGATGAAAATAAATATTTAGCTTTCCAAGCCATTTATTTTGTAGTGTTTCTGAGTGTGGAACCATGTAAAATGCATCAACACTGTAACTTTTTGTTCGTTAGTTTAATCGTGCGTGTGTGTGTGTGTGTGTGTGTGTGTGTGTGTGTGTGTGTGTGTGTGTACTCACCTAATTCAACTAATTGTAGTATACAGGATTTGAGTTTTTAGGCTCGTATTGTCCCGCCTCCAAAGATTCTGGTATCTAATTTGGCTTTAAAAATTTGGATATTCCCCGCACCCACCACTTCATCATCCAACTGATTCCACATATTAATACTTCTATATGGAAAGCTGAATTTCCTCACATCTCCTTTACATCTGCCTTTCTTTAACTTGCAACTATGTCCTCTAGTCCTCCCTTTATCTCCCTCGATAAAGTCCTCCTTGTCTATCCTTTCCAATCCCCTAACACATTTATACATCATAATCATATCCCCTCTTTCTCTTCTCTCACTTAGAGTTGGCAAATTCAATCTCTCTAATCTCTCTTCATATGTCAGTTCTCTTAGTTCTGGAATCATCTTCGTTGCAGCTGTCTGTACTTTCTCCAACTTAATTTTGTGTTTTTTAAGATGGGGTGACCACACCACTGCCGCATATTCCAATTTAGGTCTCACCATTGATTTTATTATATTTACTAGCATCTCTTCATTCAAATAGTTGAATGCTATTTTTACTTTATTCAACAGGCCATAAGCTTCTCCCACAATTTTGTTAATATGGCTCTCGGGTGAAAGATCTCCCTGTATTATAATGCCCAAGTCCTTTTCTTTCTTTCTCTGAGGGGTTAATCGTGCATTCTCCTAGTTTATATTCCCAATGAGGTCTTCTTTTACTCACACCCCCTTCCATCACATGACATTTATCTTTGTTAAAATCTAATTTCCATATCTTGCTCCATCGGTCTATCTTATCCAGATCACTCTGTAGCTCTCTACAACAGTTTTCGTCCACTATATGTTTCATAATTTTTGCATCGTCAACAAACCTATTCATGTATGCATCTATTTCCTCTGGCATGTCATTTATATAGACCAGAAACATAATTGGGGCCAACACTGATCCCTGTGGAACTCCGCTTGTAACATCCCTCCATGTTGATAAGCTGTCTCTTATCATGGTTCTCATCTGTCTTCCCGAGATAGTCCTCCATCCACTTCAACAAATTACCCTGAACCCCTCCAAACTTCTTCAACGTCCATCTAAGTCTACTATGAGGAACTCTGTCAAAGGCCTTCTTTATATCAAGATACACACAGTCCGCCCATCCTTCTCTCTCTTGTAGTATATCTATCATCCTATCATAAAAGCTCAGCAGATTAGTAACACATGATTTTCCCTCTCTGAATCCAAATTGTCTTACAGTAAGTAAATTATTTTCTTCCAAGTACTTTATCCATCTTTTCTTAATAATCTTCTCACACATTTTACAAACAACACTTGTCAGTGACACTGGTCTATAGTTTAGCGGCTGCTCCCTACTCCCACCTTTGTAGATTGGTACTACATTAGCCCTTTTCCAGTCTAATGGTAATTTTCCAACTTCAATAGAGTACTTAATTATTGCATATAAAGGTTTTACTAATTCCTCCGCACATTCTTTTTGAATCCATCCTGCTATATTGTCTGGGCCCATAGAATTTCTCACATCTAGTCCCTTCATAAGTTCTAGTAGTTCCTCTGGTTGAAAGATAATATCCCCCAATTTTTTATCATTTTGGTATATAATCTCTGGTTCTAAAAAAAAATCATCCATAGCATAAACTGAATGTAATGTATTATTCATAATCTCACATATCTTCTCATCACCCTCATAAATATTGTCTCCTTCCCTCAGCTTCATTATTTTGTCCTTAACCTTCATTTTGCTATTTACATACCTGTAGAACAATTTGGGATCACTTACACATTTTTCCACAATGTTTTTTCATAATTTCTTGCTTCCTGTTTCCTAATTCTGACATACCGGTACTCGTTCCTTAGCTTCCTATATGTATTCCAGGTCTGTTCATTTCTCCTTCTGGCTATGTTCCATGCCTTATTTCTCTTATCCCTAGCTATTCTACATTTATCATTAAACCAGTCATTTATCTTTTCAGTCTTATTTCCTTGTCTTGGCACATACCTGTTTACAATATCATCATAAATGTTTTTAAACGCACAGTATTTATCATTAACATTGTTTTTCTGTTCAATTTCACCCCAGTCTGCATCCCTGAAGCAACTTTTTAATAGCTTAAAATCTGCTTTCCCATAGTTCAATCTCCTTTCTTTATGTTCTTCTCTCTCTAGCATTGTTGGATAACCCATCAGGATTTCCATTTCAATTACCACATGATCACTATTTCCCAGCGGAGGTAGGTATTTAGTATTTGTAATCATATCTGGATCTCTTATAAACACCAAGTCTAATTTAGAAGATTCATCTTTATCCCTTCTTCTTGTGTTTTCCTTAATATTCTGAATTAGCAGGTTTTCTGTAACCAAGTCTAGTAGTACATTCCCCCAAGAACTCATATTACTACCTGCGTCTCCCTCCTCCCAATTAACCTCTCTACAATTAAAATCCCCTACCAATATTAACTCGTTGTTTCTGCGAAATAAGTGTTCCATAGTTTTGATCATCTCCTGTTTTAATCCTTGGTATTCTTCCTCTTTCCAGGCCCTCGTATATGGTGGCATATATGCTACCGCAATATAAGTGGTTTCATTATTTTCATTAATTACCTCCACTGCTATAATTTCTGCTTTATTGTTTTGTAAATCTATCATTTTAACTTTTAATTTATTGTGTGTAATGATTAATACTCCTCCACCCATCTTGCCCTTCCTATCCCTTCTCCACAAATTATAGTTATCCCATCCCATCACTTCCAGACTCATATCTTTATTTAATTTTGTTTCACATGAACACATTATCATGGGCTTTTCTTGTTTTATGAGGTCACCAATCTCCAATGTTTTGGATATTAAACCATCCACATTGCTATACACCAGTTTACAGTTGCTACTTTTATATCTTGTACTATGTTTTCTTTTCCTCGTTTTTAATCCCTCTTCTTCGCCAACTCCCCCTCCTAATTCTCTCTCCCCCCCCCCGCCTCCCTCTCTCCCCCCCCCCCCGCCCCCTTCTCTCCCCCCCCCCCCTACCTTTCCCTTTCCTCCCTCTCGTCCCCCCCTCCTCTCTCTCGTCCCCCTCCTCCTCCTCCTTCGTTCCCCTCCTCTTCATGTACCATTTTTACACTTTCCCGTCGATATTTCGGTAGATTTTTTTTTTTTTTTATCTACCTCTGACCTATTATCTTTCTTTTCTCTCACTTCCTTTGTTATTTCTCTCATATTATCGCGCTCTTCTGCATTCAATTCTTTCCTTAATATAACCTTGGTGTATTTCCCTTCCTGACTCAGTTTCCAGCTGTTCCTCAATACCTCTTCTGCTGCTTTCGTAGACTTAAATCTAATTTTAATAGGCCTCCTCTCCCCCTTCTTATACTTTCCCAACCTCCAACTATCTTCCACCTCCTTCTTCCAACCTTCCTTTCCTACTCTGTTCAACACCTCTAACATGTCATCAACCTTCTTCATTTCTGCAACTTTCCTGTCATTTCTGTCCATTATTTCCTCCTCCACTTCTCCAAACATTATCACACATCTCTTCTTTTCCACTATATCAGTTACCTGTCTCTCATTTTGCCTTATGGCCTTCACTACTTTCTTTCCTAGATTATTACCCTGCCACTCCTTTTGTTCATCCATAATAGTTTTAAGACTAACCTCTGTTTCCTCTACTTTATTACCCCAAGCATTTTTCATTTCATTCATTTCTACTTCCACTTTTTCTGTCCTATCGTGATTCCTTTCCAATCCTTTCCTTAGTCTTTCATTCTCCTCTTTAAGTTGTTCTATCTCCCTTTCCGCCTTTTCTCTATATTCTTTATTTTCTCTTTCCAGTCTTTCTATTACCGCCTCTCTTTCTTCTCCCTTTCTATCCCTAATCACCACATTCTCCATTTTCTCCTCCAAAGCCTTCAGTCTCATAATAACCTTTCCTAACATTCCACCTACCTCTCCTCCTTGGGATCCTTCACATTCTTCACTCTCTTCCCCATCTATATCCTTCCTACTTCTCAATTTCCTTCCTTCTGTCGCGGCCATATTGCCGGCCTTTGTTTACCCTCAGCTACCACCTTTACGCGGGAATATCCAACGCCAATGAAGAACAATGCTTCATTTCTTTGTTTTAACTATTCTTACTATTATCATATTTACTATATTTATTTTCAATAATCCGGGACAATACTGCCGCAAAATACAATATGTAATACTTAATTTAGGTGAGTAATGTAGATATTCTTCTATGCGAAGCACCGAATCAATTCTCGAATCCTCAATTCACACATCGAGAGCTCCCAAAAACACTTCCGCCCTCTTCCACACTCTGCACAAGACTGTGACTGTGTGTGTGTACTTACTCTAGTACTTACTCTAGTTGTATTGCGGGAGTGAGCATGCTCGTTACTTCCCGCCTCCTATATGTGTAGGTGTTATATGTAT
>CM064558.1:7389868-7394868 GCA_032716605.1 Paralithodes platypus | reverse complement strand
AGCCCTCTGTAGATAGAGGTCAAGCCTTCCCTTGAAAGCGTTTATTGTGTCGCTCTCCACCACTTTCGCTGGTAGTTTATTCCACTCTGTCGCCACACTGTAGGTGAAGAAACTCTTTGTGACATCTAGGTTTGCCTTTTTGGTTTTTAATTTAATTCCATTTCCGCGAGTTTGAGTATTATTGTTTAATGTGAATAGTGCATTTACATCGATTTTGTCGAAACCTTTTAGAGAGAGAGAGAGAGAGAGAGAGAGAGAGAGAGAGAGAGAGAGAGAGAGAGAGAGAGAGAAGTAAGAGTGTGAGACATGGGGGTTTGACCATTCTGTAGTAAGACACTAAGTAAAGATAAAGTTTGATATAGTACCCTAGCGAACGAGAGAGAGAGAGAGAGAGAGAGAGAGAGAGAGAGAGAGAGAGAGAGAGAGAGAGAGAGAGAGAGAGAGAGAAAAAAGAGTGAGAGTGTGAGCCATGGAGGTTTGACCATTCTGTAGCAAGACAGTAAGTAGAGATCAAGTTTGATATATTATCCTAGCGAACGAGAGAGAGAGAGAGAGAGAGAGAGAGAGAGAGAGAGAGAGAGCGAGAGCGAGCTTTGGAAGGCTCTCTAGAAATAAAAGGGGTAAATTATACATGCATTAACCCTCTGACTTCCATACGTCCTTCCTAAGATGTATACAATCTTCTAATGATAGTCACAAAGAAGGGGAAAAGTGCGTCATCGAAAAACTGAAAGGGTTAACAAAGGAAACCGTCGCCAAATAAGATAGATGGAATATATATATATATATACCGGTATATATATATATATATAGAGAGAGAGAGAGAGAGATAAACAAAAAAGATAGATAAACAAAAAGATAGAGATAGGCAATTTCAAGTGTTATCTGCACATTTGTTATTGTTTGTAGTTTTGTTTCTACCAAAAAATGTACACATTTATTTCGACGGGGGTATCTTGGGGCTATTTGGTAAGCTTAATGGAAGTTTAAGGAGTAAACTTAAAAACTCTCCTTAAGGGACCCCACCTCGTTTTTTTTTTTCTCTTTCTCTCCCTCTCTTTGGCTTGTATCCATTCGGTCCCATTTAGCCTACTGTGTTAAGACGTTTATCCCCATCCAGGTGTCAAAATTTTCCTGGCGAGCTGTAGCAAGCCAACATATATATATTTTTATTTTGACAGCAAGCTAAATTTGTAAATTTTTCGATAGAAAAATGTCTCCGGTGAAGCCGGATTTCTCCATGCAATGATGGCTCGCTATCGCTCGCCAGGAAGAAATCGACACCTGGATGGGGCCGAATGGATACAAGCCAGGGAAAGAGAGAAAAGGAAATCAAAATAAAAAAAACGGTGACCCCCCTTAACCCCTTTAGCACCAGGACGTCTTCAGACCCATAATTCTGGCTAAAGATAGACGATTGTATCCATTTTCCGAAGGACTTATGTTGTTCAGAGGGTTTACTGAGATATGGACGCATTTACCCATTTGAATTACAGAGGTAGATTATATACTAAAGAAAATCGTCTAATGGTAACCAGAATATGATGAGGGTTGCGTAATGGTGGTGAAGGTTGCGTAATGGTGGTGAAGGTTGCGTAATGGTGGTGAAAGGGTTAAAGGGACGGGCTGGGGAGGGAGGGAGAGGGGGTTACGTCATACCGGTACTTAATTTCCGACTTAAAATCCAATTAAAGCGTTTGGAATCCTTAAGGGGGGTCACCGGCTATTTTATTATCTTTCTCTCCTTTTCTCTCTTTCTCTGGCTTGTATCCATTCAGCCCCATTCAGCCCCATTCAGCCACCTGTTTTAAGACGTTTATCCCCATCCAAGTGTCGATTTCTTCTTGGCGAGCGATACCGAGCCAGCGTTGTATGGAGAAATCCGGCTTCGCCGGAGAAATTTTTCTATCGATAAATGTACAAATTTAGATTGCTACCGCTCGCCAGGAAAATATTGACACCTGGATGGGGTTAAACGTCTTAAAACAGTAGGCTGAATGGGGCCGAATGGATACAAACCAAAGAGAGAGGGAGAGAAAGAGAAAAAAGCGTGAGGGACTACCTTAAGGGAAGGGATGGGGGAGGGAATGGGGTGGGAGGGGGGAGGGGAAGGGCAAGTCGGAGAGGGGAAGGTAATGGAGGAGGGGACGAGGAAGGAGGGACAGAGGATGGATGGGGGATGATGGAGGAGAGGTATAGAAGGGTAGGTAGGAGATGATGAGGAGGAGGCATGAAGGAAGAATAGAGGGAGAATAGAATGAGAAAGATAGAGAATAGATAAAGAGGAGAGGGAGTGAAGGAGGGGAAGTAAAGGGAGAGAAGGATGAGAGGAAGGCAAGAAAAGAGGATTAGGAGAAGAGGGAGGGAAGAAGATAGAAGAAAAGAAAAGGAAGGGAAGGGAAGGTAGAAAAGAAGGGAGGTAGAACAAGGAGGCAAGAGGAGGGAGGGGGAGAAGGGAGGAGAGAGGAGGAGAGGATTAAAGAGAAGAGAAAGATATTAAAGAGGAGAGGAGAGGAGAGGCAAGAAGATCAAACCGAAGAAAGAAAGGAGAGGAGAGATAGAAAGAAAGAGAGCGGATGAGGGAAGGAGAAAGGAGGAGGTGAAAGAGGACGAGAAAGAGAGGATATAGAGAGGGTAGGTAGAGAGGCTACAGGGAAGAGAGAAGGAGAGAAGAAAAGAAGAAAGGGGAGAGGTAGATAAAACTTAGAATTGGCAATCTATATTTTTGTTTACCTATGTCCGCTCCATGTATCTTAACTGGCTACCAATTCGCTTGTTTTACTTTCGTTCGTAGACAATACATTAATCGAGCAAGGTCTCTCTCTCTCTCTCTCTCTCTCTCTCTCTCTCTCTCTCTCTCTCTCTCTCTCTCTCTCTCTCTCTCTCTCTCTCTCTCTCTCTCTCTCTCTCTCTCTCTCTCTCTCTCTCTCTCTCTCTCTCTCTCTCTCTCTCTCTCTCTCTCTCTCTCTCTCAACATATATAGTTAGCTCTCATCCAGACAGCTTTAATGACTACCGGTATTCTTAAAGCGGCAGCTAATGATAATAGCTTTTTAATGTCCCTCCTATATGAATAAATTATGAATATCAAACATTAAGTTTTTCAAAAACAATTATTTCTTATTTGCTAGCAATATAACCACCACCACCACCACCACCACCACCATCACCATCACTATAATACCACTACCACCACTACCACCCCCACTTTCACCACTTCCACCACCACCATTACCTTGTTAGTGTTATGACGGAGATACTGGAGTAGGCTAATGGAAATTTTAATTACCTATTTGTTTGTGTGTTTGTTCTACGTCTCCACTAGTGCGTTATCCAGTTTTAGCTCAGAATCTCACACACACACACACACACACACACACACACACACACACACACACACACACACACACACACACACACACACACACAGACACACATGGATAATTAATGATAATTTGTATTTTACACTAGCATAATTATTGTATTAATTTCTTTTTTTAATATAAAAATATATTATACTCACACATTGTAAACTGAGCTTACCATATTCATATCTGTACATCTCATGTTCATCCACTAAATTGTAAAATGTGTATTTTCAGCTCATGAGGCTGCCATTCTTTAATAAACCGTTTATTATTATTATTATTATTATTATTATTACACACACACATCTGGGGTTGGTGATCGGTTACAAGGTGAGATGGGTATCGTACTGGTCAACCTAAGCTATTGGTCAACCTAAGCCTTCGGGTGAGACTGGTACCGTAGTGAGAATGGTACCGTACAGATTAACTCTAAGCCTTCGTTTCCAAATGTCGCCAATTGGCTAAAATACAGACTACACACACATCCACAGTCATTCCAACGATACATAAACACTTAACATGCATTTCACGCAATACATTCCCAGTTAAGGAGGCGCGATAATAATGAGCTAGCTCGCATTGCGTGGATTCCCCTTGACGAACAAGCAAGCAAGCAAGCAAGCAAACACACACACACTCGTATTATGAACATTTATATGTGCAATTTTGCATATACATTTAAGCTATATAATTACATACAAGTATATTTACATACCTACATTCATGGAATCATACACATGTATATAATTATTTTGTCTATGGGTATGATGGAGACAAACGGCAGCCTGCCTGTAACGAGTGTCTCCCCCAAAGCCAAAAGAGTGACAGAGAGCCAAATTCTAGGAACGTTGAATTAGAATAGATAGGTAAATAAATATATAGATAGATAGATTGCTAGAATGATAGATAGGTAGATGACCAAATGCCCTGTGACACACGTTTTAGTTTAATTAAAGCAGTTTAAGTCATAGGATGCAGGCAAGATTGATTGAGGAGACGAGTTCCCTGAGTTCACTTTGTAGTGACGTCGAACCAGGAAGAAAAACTGAAAATCCTCTTCTTTGGTTGGAGAGCTGGACAGAATTGGAGTGGGACTGTTTAAAAGGGAGTGAGGAGGTATGCACTGAGAGAGCTTTGAAGAACAGTGATTGTTGTAATAGCGATAGAAGCGTGAAAGAGATGCAACATTGCGGCGTTTAGACAGAGATTGTAGGGAACTTGTAAGAGGAAGTGAGTTGATGAGGCGAATTGCTTTTGACTCCACTTTTTCGAGAAGTGCGGTATGCATAATGCTGCCATATATCACACACACACACACACGTGCTAAGCGTTTACATTTTTCAGCAGGGTATTGTCTCGGACGGGATCCTCTAAGCTAAGCCATGTATGTATCTACTCCACTCATAAATATTCGTGGACTTCACTTATTTCTAATTTTGGAAGTACTGTATATCTCTGGAAACAAATGTGTATATATATATAGTTTTCTATATGCACAAACTAAACTATGATATTTATTGAAACGCAAGTCCTCAAAAAAAAAAATGAAAAAAAGAAAAGAAAATCACCGATAACGCTATAATTGCCATAAACCCCAGACAAGCAACCTGGAGAGGGTGGTCCACACATTCTT
>CM064558.1:7361750-7389768 GCA_032716605.1 Paralithodes platypus | reverse complement strand
CTCTGGCAACCTCGCCGATTAACACCTCTGACGGTGAAGTGTTAATGAATATAGCCGACGATGATGGAGAGGTGTTTGACGTCGACGAAAGTGAGGAAAACCTCGACGAAGTTGACCAGGAACAGGGACAGGATCCGCCAACAGCAACACAACCCAAAACGACGCCGAAAGAGCACCAACATTATCCTGACGGAGGCGCAGGAGCGTATGTTGGGAGACTGGCTGGAGCAGGATGTGCCTTATCTGTATGATAAGGGTGATAACCGCCACAAAGAGAAGGAGCACATCGACCATGTTTGGTCGGAGAAGGCCAGCCAGTCTGGACCCCCCCATCACCGCCCTCGGAGTTATTAACCTGGTTCACCTCTCTCCGCTCCAAGTTTGGCAGGCTGACCAAGGACAAGAGTGGTGATGGGGCCAAGAGGTTGACTGAGAGGGAGAAGTGGATACTGACCATGTTCCACTTCCTGAAGCCCCACATCGTGCGACAGAAGAAGCCCAGGAATCTGGGTATGCCTCAGGTACGTTTATATTTGCTTGTTTCCCAACACTTTCACTATTAATTCGTCAACAACATCAATAATTTTCTCGCGAGCGATACCAAGCCCAAAGTTTTTTCGTCCTCAGGACACGATTTATTTTGTCTGAAATATTTTGCTGATTATGGTGCCCTGATTTTTGTACCATTATCTTGATAACTTAATGCTATAATTACCTTAAATTTTGTTAATGAAACACATAATAACACAAAGAATTTTATTAATTTCATTTAAAGGTTTAAAGATGAATGGTTATGTTGATTGTGATTTAACAGTTCATAAATAATTAACATGTTACTAATTCTACATTCATGTCTCAACAGTCTGCTGCCCAAGCTGCCGAAACTTCTCCTGTGTGTGGACCTCTGCCTGATGACCCGCCCCAGCAGACGCCGATGAGGAAGACCAAGCAGCCGGCAGGTCAGGAGAACACCACCCCAGCCATCTCCATGCCTCCGCGGAGGACGAAGCAGGGAAGCCTCCTGGTGCTGTTCCTGCAGCCCACGGATCCGGAACCCTGGAGCACAGTGAGTAGAGGAAATATTAGTTTCATAATAGCAACAATAACTTTCAACATATTGTCTTCCCAGATTACCACATATTTTTGTGTAATAATGTGTCTTGTGTTGTGTAACGTGTTAGTCTTATATTTTTTCCATAATGGAAACAATAATTTTGAAGAATTTAGGCTTCCCAGAATACCCCACAATTTTATTTTTTAACATTAATAATTGGGTCATTATTGACATAGTTTATGTTTCGTGTGTTGTGTAACGTGTAAATATTCTCTTTTTCCATAATGGAAACAATAACTTTGAAGATTTTTAGCTTCCCCGAATACCACCATAATGTCATTTGTTAACGTTCCATAATTGGTTATTTATTGAAATATGTTATGTTTCGTGTGTTTAATGTTCTCTTGTACCTTGTTCCCTTACCAGGTCCTTGCCACTGCGGAGCAGGTGCGGCAGAACCTGGCTGGGGTGGCTGGTTTGGTGGAGGACCCCGACTCCAGTATTGGCGCGCCTCCATGGATGTCTTGGCAAAGGACTGTGTGGGGCTGCCGCCAAAGTTTAAAAATCCCTTTAAGAGTGAGCTCATGGCAGCCCTCCACAGGTTCAAGACTGCCTTTGAGGAGGGAGTCACCACTGTTGGTCCGGACCTCATGCTGCATGCCATAAGAAATTATGGCATTCCGGCGCCACAACCTCAACCTCAACCACCAGACAACCTCAACCAACCTCTACTGTCCTGTTCCAGGGGAATCCTACAATAACACTGCCTCAATCAGTGTTGCCAAAGCCTGCTCCTACGTACGTGCTACCTCCACATCAGCTTGCAGCACTGCAATCGTTAATTATGCGGCCGCCCCAGTCGGCAACACCCCCTGCCACATTCCACCCACCCACTACCTCAACACCAACGCACTTAGACTTCTCGCAGTTGAGCTCCCAGTTTGGGCTTGGGAACACAAGCTTCAACTTTGAAAATTATCTGTCTGCATCCTCACCTGCACCTTCGAACCCAGCTACGCCGGCCCACCAAATATGATCCCGAACAGACCCTGGAGACCCCCAAGAAACAACCCCCGCCTGGAGACCCAAAAAATGCCATAACTTTATGAGATATTTTCTAATGAAAGATGTATTAAAAATAAAAAATCCAAATAGTGATGAGCTTGTGTGTTTATAATTCCAATTTTTTAGCTAAAGTATTTATTAATAAGATGACAAATGAAATATATCCTGAAGGTAATAAACAAGAAAAGACTAATTTAAAAAAAAATTACTGATAATATGGTTAATAATAAATATAAAAAATCATGGAAAATATAAAAAAAAACAGTACAAAACAAATGAAGCATTGAAACAATTAACAACGTGATTGAAATATAACACTAAAAGATAAAGAGAAAGTAAGCAGGGAACTATTAAAGTACTTAAAGGAAAATTGAAAATATACAATACAAAATATATGGGAAAGCCTACAAACTTTACAAAACATCAAAAGTAAATTATAAAAGTACAATACTTACTAAACTGGCAAAAAATATATAACTAAATTTTAAGATGAAACTGAAATATACAGAAAAATAACCAATAAAAAGGGGAAAACCTCACTCACCTAAATACGGTCATCCTGCCAACCCACAGATCCTTGAGGGGAAGAGAAGTATGTCTTGAGGTAGTCCAGTTGCTCCTTGGCAAGCCTGGTTGCAGTGTTGCGGGACCAGGGGCATGTTTCTTCCTACAGGTGGGTCAGTCCTCCAGAGGCCAGGTATGAGTTCATGGGTGTCTGGGTCCTCTTGATCTACCTCTGCTCGGGGTGGGTTTCGTCCTCGTAGGATGTTGTGCAGAATGCATGAGGCCAACACAACAACCTTGCACCGCTCAGGTTTCATAGATATTGGAGTGTGCAAAACTCGGAAGCGGTTAGCAAGAATGCCAAAGGCGTTCTCTAACCACCCGGCGGCCCCTGCTGAGTCTGTAGTTTGTAGATCCGTTCAGGTTTCGAGAGGAATCGTTGGGGGTAGGGCTTCATCATGTAAGGGCGCAGAGGGAATGCATCATTCCCTACTAAGAAGTAGTCCGTTTGTGGTCCATTTTGATCGGTAGAGATGACCTCGGGGGGGGGCAGTTTGGCAGTCTGTGTTTCAAGCAACTTACACAGAGGGGTTTGTGCAAAGCCACCACCATCAGACTCTGATCCTATGGCCCCAACATCGACGTAGATGAATTTGTAGTTTGAGTCAACAATTGCCAACAGGACAATGGAAAAAAACTTCTTGTAGTTGAAGTAATATGTGCCACCGAAGGAGGGGGTGCGGATCCGTATGTGTTTGCCATCAATGGCTCCCACACAATGCGGCAGGTTCCATCGTTCCTCAAAGCCGCTGGCAACCTCCTTCCATTCATCAGGCGTTTGTGGCGTTTTGAGCTCCTGATCACCGTAGACAGAGATGATGGCCTGGCATGTGTCTGGAACAATTTGGCTGATGGTGTTGTGGGCAACACGAAAGTTGTATTGCAGGCTCTTATACGAATCACCCGTAGCGAGGAAACTTAGGGTGATTGCCACCCGCAGCCAGGAGGAATGGGTTTTCGCCAGAACGTAGGTTTCCTCTGAATGATGGGCGTGACACGTTCCACAATCTCATCAAATAGTTGTTTGTCTACCCGGGTGAAGTTTCTTGTACAGTAGTGGACATTCTCTGGCCAACTCTTGCATGAGGTTCTCATAATGGCCATGTTCAGGCCTCCGTTGTAGATATGGCCACACCCACACTTTCCTCTTGGTCCTTTCCTTCTTCTTCTCTTCTTCCTCTTGATGGATGGAGTTTGCTATTGCAAGTAATTTTAAGACATCTATGTAGGCAATGATGCATTGTATGAACCGAGTGTTATGCCTAATCTCCGGTTTGATTAAGGAGTTCACATATTGAACTCCTCCAGGATGAATTCCGTGATGTTGTCCATGGTGCAGAGGAATGAGTGGGAATGGGAAAGGTGTGGCCATTCATGCCCTTTTGTACTTCCCAGATAGCAACCCCGACAGACGTGGTTGACAAAGACTGTCTGTTGTCTGTGTTTGGTCAGACGGGGTGTGCCTACGATTGGCCGGAACCGGTCCAGGTACGAACTAACAAATCCCAAGACGTGCGGCCTCAGCTACGCCGGTCTTGTGGGGGTGTGGCATGGGCGTGGCCTGTTTTTCCGCAAATCGGGCAGCCCATGAGGTCGAACGGGGCTATGCCTACGCACGTCGCAAACACGTACGTAGTTCAATACGCCTCCATTGCGTCTGACGTAACACTGGCCCCGTTACGCTACGTCTGTCGGGAAGTGCAATAGACGTGGAAGAACGGGCGTTCAACGGCAAAAACTACTCGCGTCTTTGCGATACGCCGGACGGGAGCTGACGGGAGCAATATACGTGAATGTGTGAACCCACCATAACCCAGTCAACCCTAACATGGCTTCGACCTTCCCTCGATAGTCTTAACCCCTTCAGTACCGGTGTCGTATTTTGCATTATATTCTGGCAACTATTAGACGATTCTATCCCAGCTTAGGAAGGACGTCTACCCATTAAAAGGCTATACACTATCTCACTTAAGGGGAGGTATTTACTTTGTTCCCTAGACCTCCATCAAGCTTAAAATTACACCCCCTTGACCCCCTTTCAAGATAAATATGTACATTTTTCGGTAGAAAAATGTCCCGGCCGAAGGCCGATTCCTCTTAAGCTACAGGCTCGCTATCGCTCGCCAGGAAAAAATCGACACATAAATGGCACGAAACATCTTAAATTTGACAGAAATGGGGCGAAAGTGATTAAAATCGCGAAACTGAGGGGGCAAACGTCTTAAAATTTCAAAAGCAATGGGGCTAAACATGAGGTAGAAGGAAGGAAGTTCGAAAAAAAAATCCCTCAAGTGGAAATCTGGCCTTAACCATTATCCAAGCCCCATCCACCTATTATGGCCTCTATAGTACTTAAGGGGAGAGGTGTCTTTTGTCTGGTCACCCTTCTTCCCTCATGTTTAGCCCCATTAGTTTTTAGATTTTAAGACGTTCGCCCCCATTAGATTGTCGATTGAAATACCTTTCGCACCCTTTCTTTGTCGGTATGAAGACTTTTTCGTGTCATTTTAGGTGTCGATTTTTTTCCTGGCGAGCGATAGCGAGCCTATAATTTAAGAGAAACTGGCCTTAGGCCGGGTAATTTTTCTACCGAAAAATGTACAAATTAATATCGAAGGGGATCTTGGGGATACTCTTATTTATGAAGCTTGATGGAGGCTTAGGGAGGAAACTGAAAGAAAAATATATAAATATATATATAATTATATATATATATATATATATATATATATATATATATATATGAGGAAATAAATCTATATATATAATTATATATATATATATGAGGATATAAATCTAATACCGTACCTGCCTTAAGGGGAGGTTTTTAGTTTGTTCCCTATATTTCCATCAAACTTACGATTACACCCCCTAGATCCCCTTTCAAGATCAATTTGTACATTTTTCGGTAGAAAATTTTCCCGGCCGAAGGCCGGTGCCTCTTAAATTACAGGCTCGCTATCGCTCGCCAGTAAAAAATCGACACCTAAATGGCACGAGAAGTCTTAAAATTGACAGAAATGGGGCGAAAGTTCTTAAAATCGCCAAACTAATGGGGTGAACGTCTTAAAATATCAAAAGCAATGGGGCTAACCATGAGGGAGAAAGGAGTCCAGAAAACAATCCCTCAAGTGGAGATCTCCCCTTGACCATTATCCTCCCCCCATCCACCTAACACGGCTTCCATATACCTCCCCTCTGTAGTATCGCTATGGTTGTGGTAGCAGGGGGTATATACACGGATTGAGAGAGAGAGAGATTTACATAGACTTACATAGATACACTGGCCACACAGACCTTACGATCCAAACGAGGTGGTCAGGACTTAATTCTAGTACAGATGGCATACCCGATAGCAAAGGCAAGTTGAAGGAAAGGATAGAAGAGTAGAAGAGTAGAAGAGTAGAAGAGTAGAAGAGCGAGAGCGAGAGAGAGAGAGAGAGAGAGAGAGATTTACATAGACTTAAATAGATACACTGGCCACACAGACCTTACGATCCAAACGAGGTGGTCAGGACTTAATTCTAGTAGAGATGGCATACCCGATAGCAAAGGAAAGTTGAAGGAAAGAGTAGAAGAGTAGAAAAGAGAGAGAGAGAGAGAGAGAGAGAGAGAGAGAGAGAGAGAGAGAGAGAGAGGAGGAGAGAGAGAAGGGAAAGAAAGGGAGAGCGAGAGAGAGAGAGAGAGAGAGAGAGAGAGAGAGAGAGAGAGAGAGAGAGCTAGAGAGAGAGAGAGGATTATACCGCAGTCACATTATCCAGTATCTATGGTTCCCTCTAACTACTAATTAGGTAGACATATTGTAATGAACATATCTTACGAATAATACAGTCAGTTTGGTATATATCACAAGGAACTTAGCCTTAATTGAGTAGTAGGTAAGAGTAAGCCCTCATAAAATACCCTCATTGTTCCCTGATTAAATAGCATTGTATGAATATTCCCATATTCAAAATATGCTATAGGGGTGCAATGCCTGGTGAGTTATCTGCTCAACAGGTGGCGTTGTGTGTGTGTAAGTGTGAGAGTCCGAGTGTAAGGGAGTGAGACAGTGAAGCACGGGAACGAGGTGGCTTCAGAGATGGGGTCGTTTCGGGCCATGAGTGAGCACCGTGCCTCATGTGAAGGCAAGATGGCAGGTGCTCGTTGTACTCTACGTGCTTCACATGTCTCACTCCCTAGACTGGAACAAGACCTCACGGGCTTCACTGTTCATTGTAAAGCGGTGAATGTTAAGGCTCTCAGCCTATGCCCGAGAGGAAGTAAGTTGGAATATAGAAAAAAAAAAAAAAAAAAAACGAAATATATATATATATTTTAGAGGATTAGGATATAGCCTAACGAGACAAAAAGGATTTCTTGAACGAAAATATACATTATATATAACTCTATATAATCTACGATGAACTTCAACGAATCCAATATTTCAAAACTATCTCCATAAACGTCCTTATCCAGGAGTGTATTTCAGTTAAACAAACAAAAATCTAAACCTGCAGTACAGCAAACCCGAGGCAGAGTGTGAGAGAAAACTAAAACTATCGTAATACAATAACTAGTTTGAGGGCGTTGTCTGCTAGTGTATCAAGTGTGTGTGTGTGTGTGTGTGTGTGTGTGTGTGTGTGTGTTTATGTTGTAATGTGTACTGTGTGTTTGTGTGCTATGTGTGAGTGTGTCGTGTGTTTATCTTGAAATGTGTACTGTGTGTGTGTGTATGGTAATGTGTGTATGTGTGGTAATGTGTAGTGTGTGTGATGTATTTGTGTTGTAATGGGAATACATATGAGTTTATTTACATGTGAGATGGTATGTGTTTGTAGGGAGGGGGGGGGGGAGTAGAGTGGTGGTGTGTGTGTGTGTGTGTGTGTGTGTGTGTGTGTGTGTGTTATTCACTCACTTGTTCGTCAAGGGGAATCCACGCAATGCGAGCTAAGCTCATTATTATCGCGCCTCCTTAACTGGGAATGTATTGCGTGAAATGCATGTTAAGTGTTTATGTATCGTTGGAATGGCTGTGGATGTGTGTGTAGTCTGTATTTTAGCCAATTGGCGACATCTGGAAACGAAAGCTTAGGGTTAATCTGTACGGTACCATTCTCACTACGGTACCAGTCTCACCCGAAGGCTTAGGTTGACCAGTAGCTTAGGTTGACCAGTACGATACCCATCTCACCTTGTAACCGATGTGTGTGTGTGTGTGTGTGTGTGTGTGTGTGTGTGTGTGTGTGTGTGTGTGTGTGTGTGTAAATTCATCAGTGTCCTAAATATTCTCATTAACTATGTGTGTGCATAAATCCATCAGTGTCGTTTGTACTCCCATTAACGTGTGTGTGTGTGTGTGTACTTACTCTAGTTGTACTTACTCTAGTTGTATTGCGGGAGTGAGCATATGCTCGTTATTTCCCGCCTCCTATATGTGTAGGTGTTATATGTATCGTTGGAATGGCTGTGTATGTGTGTGTAGTCTGTATTTTTAGCCAATTGGCGACATCGGAAACGAAGGCTTAGGGTGGATCTGTATGGTACCATTCTCACTATAGACGGTACCGTCTCGCCCGAAGGCTTAGGTAGCCATCAGCTTAGGTGAACCATATGATACCCATCTCGCCTTGTACCATTTTTGCCAACCCCAGATGGGACGTCACAACGTCGTCCACTTATTCCAGGTACCTATTTACAGCTAGGCGAACTGAGGCTAACACATGAAAGGAGACAAGCCCAATTTGTCTCCGCCCGGCCGGGGATTGAACCCCCGACCCCTCGTGTGTGAGACGAGAGCTCTACCTACTAGGCTACGGGCTGTGTGTGTGTGTGTGTGTGTGTGTGTGTGTGTGTGTGTGTGTGTGTGTGTGTGTGTGTAAATTCATCAGTGTCCTAAATATTCTCATTAACTATGTGTGTGCATAAATCCATCAGTGTCGTTTGTACTCCCATTAACGTGTGTGTGTGTGTGTGTGTGTGTGTGTGTGTGTGTGTGTGTGTGTGTGTACTTTTATTTGTGCGAGCTATTTATGTATGGAACGTGTCTGGAACCGAGTGAATTAAAAAAAAAAATATATATATATATAAAAGCTGTACCGTTTCTTTTCAACTGGTGATCAATTGCAAAGTTGCTATCAAGATGTATCAGTTATGTTGAAGCTTGTGTAGTGAACTATGGTCCTAATTAAATAAACTTGATCTTAATAGGATGCAGAGAAATGGTAGCTCCATATTTCTCCATTAAGGGGAGGTTTTGGGTTTGTTTCCTACTCCTCCAGCAAACTTAAAATGTCACCCTCTTGACCCCCTTTCAAGATAAATTTGTACATTTTTCGGTAGAAAAATGTCCCGGCCGAAGGCCGATTACTCTTAAATTACAGGCTCGCTATCGCTCGCCAGCATAAAATCGACACCTAAATGGCACGAAAGGTCTTAAAATTGACAGAATGGGGCGGAAATTCTTAAAATCACCGAACTAATGGGGCAAACGTCTTAAAATCTCAAAAGCAATGGGGCTAGACATGAGGGAGAAAGGGGTCAAGAAAAAAGTCCCTCAAGTGGAAATCTCCCCTTAAGTATCGAGACATTAGTTGCTTTAGTGGTGTGTTTATTGGTGTGTGTATATTGGTGTGTGTATATTGGTGTGTGTTTAGTGGTGTGTGTATATTGGTGTGTGTTTAGTGGTGTGTGTATATTGGTGTGTGTTTAGTGGTGTGTGTATATTGGTGTGTGTTTAGTGGTGTATGTGTTTAGTGGTGTGTGTTTAGTGGTGTGTGTTTAGTGGTGTATGTGTTTATTGGTGTATGTGTTTATTGGTGTATGTGTTTATTGGTGTATGTGTTTATTGGTGTATGTGTTTATTGGTGTATGTGTTTAGTGGTGTGTGTTTATTGGAGTGTGTTTAGTGGTGTGTGCTTATTGGTGTGTGTTTAGTGGTGTGTGTTTAGTGGTGGGTGTTTAGTGGTGGGTGTTTAGTGGTGGGTGTTTAGTGGTGGGTGTTTAGTGGTGGGTGTTTAGTGGTGGGTGTTTAGTGGTGGGTGTTTAGTGGTGTGTGTTTAGTGGTGTGTGTTTAGTGGTGTGTGTTTAGTGGTGTGTGTGTTTAGTGGTGTGTGTTTAGTGGTGTGTGTGTTTAGTGGTGTGTGTTAGTGGTATGGGTGTTTAGTGGTGTGTGTTAGTGGTATGTGTGTTTAGTGGTGTGTGTTTAGTGGTGTGTGTTAGTGGTATGTGTGTTTAGTGGTGTGTACTTACTCTAGTTGTACTTACTCTAGTTGTATTGCGGGAGTGAGAATGCTCGTTATTTCCCGCCTCCTATATGTGTAGGTGTTATATGTATCGTTGGAATGGCTGTGGATGTGTGTGTAGTCTGTATTTTTAGCCAATTGGCGACATCGGAAACGAAGGCTTAGGGTGGATCTGTATGGTACCATTCTCACTATAGACGGTACCGTCTCGCCCGAAGGCTTAGGTAGCCATCAGCTTAGGTGAACCATATGATACCCATCTCGCCTTGTACCATTTTTGCCAACCCCAGATGGGACGTCACAACGTCGTCCACTTATTCCAGGTACCTATTTACAGCTAGGTGAACTGAGGCTAACACATGAAAGGAGACAAGCCCAATTTGTCTCCGCCCGGCCGGGGGATTGAACCCCCGACCCCTCGTGTGTGAGACGAGAGCGCTACCTACTAGGCTACGGGCTGTTTGTTTAGTGGTGTGTGTTTAGTGGTGTGTGGTTACTGGTGTGTGTTTAGTGGTGTGTGTTTAGTGGTGGGTGTTTAGTGGTGGGTGTTTAGTGGTGTGTGTTTAGTGGTGTGTGTGTTTAGTGGTGTGTGTGTTTAGTGGTGTGTGTGTTTAGTGGTGTGTGTTAGTGGTATGTGTGTTTAGTGGTGTGTGTTAGTGGTATGGGTGTTTAGTGGTGTGTGTTAGTGGTATGTGTGTTTAGTGGTGTGTGTTTAGTGGTGTGTGTTTAGTGGTGTGTGTTAGTGGTATGTGTGTTTAGTGGTGTGTGGTTACTGGTGTGTGTTTAGTGGTGGGTGTGTGTGTTTAGTGGTGTGTGTTTAGTGGTGTGTGTTTAGTGGTGTGTGTTTAGTGGTGTGTGTTTAGTGGTGTGTGTTTAGTGGTGGGTGTTTAGTGGTGGGTGTTTAGTGGTGGGTGTTTAGTGGTGTGTGTTAGTGGTATGTTTGTTTAGTGGTGTGTGTTTAGTGGTGTGTGGTTACTGGTGTGTGTTTAGTGGTGTGCGTTTATTGGTGTGTGTTTAGTGGTGTGTGTGTTAAGTGATGTGTGTGTTTAGTGGTGTATGTTTAGTGGTGTGTTTTTAGTGGTGGGTGTTTAGTGGTGGGTGTTTAGTGGTGTGTGTTTAGTGGTGGGTGTTTAGTGGTGGGTGTTAGTGGTATGTGTGTTTAGTGGTGTGTGTTTAGTGGTGTGTGTTTAGTGGTGTGTGTTAGTGGTATGTGTGTTTAGTGGTGTGTGGTTACTGGTGTGTGTTTAGTGGTGTGTGTGTTTAGTGGTGTGTGTGTTTAGTGGTGTGTGTGTTTAGTGGTGTATGTGTTAAGTGGTGTGTGTGTTTATTGGTGTGTGTTTAGTGGTGTGTGTTTATTGGTGTGTGTGTTTAGTGGTGTGTGTGTTTAGTGGTGTGTGTTTAGTGGTGTAAGTTTATTGGTGTGTGTTTAGTGGTGTGTGTTAGTGCTGTGTGTTAGTGGTATGGGTTAGTGCTGTGTGTTAGTGGTATGGGTTAGTGCTGTGTGTTAGTGGTGTGTGTTTAGTGGTGTGTGTTAGTGGTATGTGTGTTTAGTGGTGTGTGGTTACTGGTGTGTGTGTTTAGTGGTGTATGTGTTAAGTGGTGTGTGTGTTTAGTGGTGTGTGTTTAGTGGGGTGTGTTTAGTGGTGTGTGTTTATTGGTGTGTGTTTAGTGGTGTGTGTTTAGTGGTGTGTGTTTAGTGGTGTGTGTTTAGTGGTGTGTGTTTATTGGTGTGTGTTTATTGGTGTGTTTATTGGTGTGTGTTTAGTGGTGTGTGTTTAGTGGTGTGTTTAGTGGTGTGGGTGTTAAGTGATGTGTGTGTTTAGTGGTGTATGTTTATTGGTGTGTGTTTAGTGGTGTGTGTTTAGTGGTGTGTGTTTATTGGTGTGTGTTTTTAGTGGTGGGTGTTTAGTGGTGGATGTTTAGTGGTGGGTGTTTAGTGGTGGGTGTTTAGTGGTGGGTGTTTAGTGGTGGGTGTTTAGTGGTGGGTGTTTAGTGGTGGGTGTTTAGTGGTGGGTGTTTAGTGGTATGTTTGTTTAGTGGTGTGTGTTTAGTGGTGTGTGGTTACTGGTGTGTGTTTAGTGGTGTGTGTTTAGTGGTGTGTGTTTAGTGGTGTGTGTTTAGTGGTGTGTGTGTTTAGTGGTGTATGTTTAGTGGTGTGTTTTTAGTGGTGTGTATTTAGTGGTGTGTATTTAGTGGTGTGTATTTAGTGGTGTGTGTTTAGTGGTGTGTGTTTAGTGGTGTGTGTTTAGTGGTGTGTGTGTTTAGTGGTGTGTGTGTTTAGTGGTGTGTGTGTTTAGTGGTGTGTGTTTAGTGGTGTGTGTGTTTAGTGGTGTGTGTTTAGTGGTGTGTGTGTTTAGTGGTATGTGTTAGTGGTGTGTGTGTTTAGTGGTGTGTGTTAGTGGTATGTGTGTTTAGTGGTGTGTGTTAGTGGTATGTGTGTTTAGTGGTGTGTGTTAGTGGTATGTGTGTTTAGTGGTGTGTGTTAGTGGTATGTGTGTTTAGTGGTGTGTGGTTACTGGTGTGTGTTTAGTGGTGTGTGTGTTTAGTGGTGTATGTGTTAAGTGGTGTGTGTGTTTAGTGGTGTGTGTTTAGTGGTGTATGTGTTAAGTGGTGTATGTGTTAAGTGGTGTGTGTGTTTAGTGGTGTGTGTTAAGTGGTGTGTGTGTTTAGTGGTGTGTGTTTAGTGGAGTAAGTTTATTGGTGTGTGTTTAGTGGTGTGTGTTTAGTGGTGTGTGGTTATTGGTGTGTGTTTAGTGATGTGTGTTTAGTGGTGTGTGTGTTTAGTGGTGTGTGTGTTTAGTGGTGTGTGTATAGTGGTGTGTGTATAGTGGTGTGTGTTTACTGGTGTGTGTGTTTAGTGGTGTGTGTTTAGTGGTGTGTGTATAGTGGTGTGTGTATAGTGGTGTGTGTTTACTGGTGTGTGTGTTTAGTGGTGTGTGTATAGTGGTGTGTGTTTACTGGTGTGTGTGTTTAGTGGTGTGTGTATAGTGGTGTGTGTATAGTGGTGTGTGTATGGTGGTGTGTGTGTAGTGGTGTGTGTGTGTAGTGGTGTGTGTATAGTGGTGTGTGTGTAGTGGTGTGTGTGTAGTGGTGTGTGTTTAGTGGTGTGTGTTTAGTGGTGTGTGTTTAGTGGTGTGTGTTTAGTGGTGTGTGTGTAGTGGTGTGTGTATAGTGGTGTGTGTATAGTGGTGTGTGTATAGTGGTGTGTGTTTAGTGGTGTGTGTAGTGGTGTGTGTGTAGTGGTGTGTGTGTAGTGGTGTGTGTATAGTGGTGTGTGTGTAGTGGTGTGTGTATAGTGGTGTGTGTTTAGTGGTGTGTGTGTAGTGGTGTGTTTTTAGTGGTGTGTGTTTAGTGGTGTGTGTGTAGTGGTGTGTGTTTAGTGGTGTGTGTTTAGTGGTGTGTGTGTAGTGGTGTGTGTTTAGTGGTGTGTGTTCAGTGGTGTGTGTGTAGTGGTGTGTGTTTAGTGGTGTGTGTCTAGTAGGGGTGTTGTAGCGTAGTGGCAGGTTGGAGGGAGAGGTAGGCTATGCAGTTTGGTAGCCACGAGGAATTTATAGGATGTATTTATTTTAGAATATCTATACATTTCTCTCTCTCTCTCTCTCTCTCTCTCTCTCTCTCTCTCTGTGTCTCTCTCTCTCTCTCTCTCTCTCTCTCTCTCTCTCTCTCTCTCTCTCTCAACCCTAACTATCGCATGACCTCTCGTTCTTTATAGATATACGGCATAACTATAGGACACCGTTAGTAATTTACGATAATCCAAGGTGCGTTTCTATCATTGTAAACATCAGATAATCTACACAACCTCGCTGACAAACTCCGAGCGGTTTCTAGCACACTCTACGACAATAATTTAGCAAACTAATATGCAGTTAAAGGGACAGTGGCCGTTTGTTTGGTCTATTAATTCATTTATTCATATATTTGTATAGTTTCCTCTCTAGACCTCCATCAAGCTTAGAAAAACACCCCCTAGACCCCCCTTCAAGATAAATTTGTACATTTTCCGGTAGAAAAATTTCCCGGCCGAAGGCCGGTTCCTCTTAAAATTGCAGGCTCGCTATCGCTCGCCAGGAAATAATCGACACCTAAATGGCACGAAAGGTCTTAAAATTTACAACGAAATGGGGCGAAAGGTGCTAAAATCGCCAAACTAATGGGCCGAACGTCTTATAATTTAAAAACTAGTCTGGCTAAACATCAGGGAGAAGGGGGTTCAGAAAAACGGTCTGCCTCCCCTTAAGTGTGTGTGTGTGTGTGTGTGTGTGTGTGTGTGTGTGTGTGTGTGTGTGTGTGTGTGTTTTGTAAAATCATCAGTGCCCTAAGTATTCTCATTAACTGTGTGTGTGTGTGTGTGTGTGTGTGTGTGTGTGTGTGTGTGTGTGTGTGTGTGTAAGTACCGTCATTAACCCCTTCAGTACCGGTGACGTCCTTTTCATTATATTCTGGCAAATATTAGAAGATTGTATTCGGCTTAAAATAGGCCTCCAGCAATTAACAGGCTTCGAACTATCTCACTTAACCCATTTTACTACCACAGATCCTTCTTAAGGGGGGATGGTTCACTTTAAGGGGGGATGGTTCACTTTAAGGGGGGATGGTTCACTTTAAGGGGGGATGGTTCACTTTAAGGGGGGATGGTTCACTTTAAGGGAGGATGGTGCACTTTAAGGGGGGATGGTGCACTTTAAGGGGGGATGGTTCACTTTAAGAGGGATGGTTCACTTTAAGAGGGATGGTTACCTTTAAGGGGGGATGGTTCACTTTAAGGGGGGATGGTTCACTTTAAGGGGGGATGGTTCACTTTAAGGGGGGATGGTTCACTTTAAGGGAGGATGGCACTTTAAAGAGGGGATGGTTCACTTTAAGGGGGCTCGTTCACTTTAAGGGGGCTCGTTCACTTTAAGAGGGTTGGTTCACTTTAAGGGGGTTGGTTCACTTTAAGGGACAATGGTTCACTTTAAGGGGGGATGGTTCACTTTAAGGGGGATGGTTCACTTTAAGGGGGGATGGTTCACTTTAAGGGAGGATGGTTCACTTTAAGGGGGGATGGTTCACTTTAAGGGGGGTGGTTCACTTTAAGGGGGGATGGTTCACTTTAAGGGGGGGATGGTTCACTTTAAGGGAGGATGGTGCACTTTAAGGGGGGGATGGTTCACTTTAAGGGGGGATTGGTTCACTTTAAGGGGGGATTGGTTCACTTTAAGGGGGAGATTGGTTCACTTTAAGGGGGGATGGTTCACTTTAAGGGAGGATGGTGCACTTTAAGGGGGGGATGGTTCACTTTAAGGGGGGATGGTTCACTTTAAGGGGGGGATGGTTCACTTTAAGGGGGGATGGTTCACTTTAAGGGGGGATGGTTCACTTTTTGGGCGATTTTTGCATGTATTCATTATTTTTCTAGTATCCTCCCTAGACCTCCATCAAAAAAAAAAAAAAAAAAAAAAAAACATTAAATCTTCCTTGTAGATTAATTTGTGGCCGGTTCTTCCAACATTAAAGCTAGGAAACATGGAAAAAACATGGAAGCTAGCCAACGTAACACCGATATTAAAAAAAGGCAGCAAATCCCTACCCAGTAACTATCGTCCAATTAGCTTAACCTCAGTTGTATGTAAAATGCTAGAAACGGTCATACGAGACAGACTCGTAAATCACTTAGAGGAAAATAACATACTTAAAGATACTCAACACGGCTTTCGTAAAAAACGTTCCTGTTTAACAAACCTCTTAGACTTCTTCCACGATATCCTCAACCTCTACGATGAGAGTAAAGCTGTAGATATTATATACCTTGATTTTCAAAAGGCCTTTGACAAAGTTCCCCACAAACGTTTACTGCTAAAACTAAAAGCGCATGGAATACAAGACGGTGTGTTGAAATGGATAGAAAATTGGCTCAGCAACAGAAAGCAAAGGGTAGTCATAAACGGTAAGGCATCTAAATGGACCAATGTAAGTAGCGGGGTACCCCAGGGATCGGTACTAGGACCAATTCTCTTTCTAATTTACATCAACGACATAGATGAGGGTCTCACCTGCACAATCTCAAAATTTGCTGACGATACAAAAATTGCAAATAGCGTACTCTCAAAAGAACAAGTTGACGATATGCAACACAATCTAGATAAATTGTCATGTTGGGCCCAAATTTGGCAAATGAGTTTCAATGCGGATAAATGTAAAGTACTACATGTCGGATACCTAAATGAGAAAGCAAACTATTCGATGAATGGCACTCAGCTTAAGAATGTAAACAGAGAAACTGATCTGGGAGTAACAATATCGAGTAACCTAAAACCGAGTCAACAATGTTCAGAAGTTGTTAAGAAGGCAAACAAAATAATTGGCTTTATAGGCAGGTCATTTGAGCATAAATCCAAAGAAGTTATCCTAACCCTTTACAATTCCTTAGTCCGCCCTCTTCTGGAATACTGCGTTCAATCCTGGTGCCCTTATTACCAAAAAGATATAAACAAGCTAGAACGAGTTCAACGTAGAGTTACCAAAATGATACCTAGCCTAAAGAACAAACCATACGAAGAGCGTCTTAGAGAATTAAATCTATTTCCTTTAACCCAGCGCAGATTAAGAGGCGACTTAATTCAAGTGTTCAAAATCATCAAAGGCATCGACAATATGAACTGTAGTAAGTACTTCACTATCGACCAATCTAATTACACGCGGGGAAACGGTTGCAAAATTATTGGTAAATCTTTTAACTCGCACGAATCTAAGAATTTCTTCTTCAATCGAGTTGTCAACTTGTGGAATGGGCTTCCCCGAGACGTTATAGACTGCAGCACCGTTGATTCATTTAAATTCCGCCTAGACAAATATCTCGCATCAAACCCGCGACTGACTGCGTTTGTAAATGAATAACTTTATCCTCCCCTCAGTTACTAACCCATATGTCCCCTACTAACTTCCTAGTCCTGCCACGTTAGTGGCAGGGCAGTAGTTTCCTTTCCAATGTTCCCTTACCCACTCTAAACCACTGTTTGGACACTTGATCCTCAGTGTTTTGGAGGACAAGCAACCTAGAAGGGTCACTAGACCTGTTGTTGCTTGATTTCCTTTGTACTCCTTTGTATTACAGGCTCACTATCGTTCGCCAGGGAAAAAATCGACACCTAAATAGCACGAAAGGTCTAAATATTGACGAAGAAATGGGGCGAAAGGTCTTAAAATCGACTAACTAATGGGGGCAAACATCTTAACATCTGAAAACTAATGGGGCTAAACATGAGGGAGAAAGCCAGTGGTCCAGAAAACCCCAGCCCATGTCCCCTTAACCTGCACAAAATCGTCTAAATATAGTTATAAATACATTGCTGGTACGGAAAGGGTTAAGTCTCTCATGTTACCTATAATACTGGTACTACACCCTCTGTATATCAGTACTAGTGGGTTCATTGGTTATATACATACATACATATACATACAGGCATACATACACAGGCATACATACACAGGCATACACACACACACATATATATAAATATTAAGTAGCATGCTGGTACTATTAGAGTCAGGGTTCATTGCACACACACACACACACACACACACACACACACACACACACACACACACACACACACACACACACACACACACACACACACACACACACACACACACACACACACACACACACACACACACACACACACACACACACACACACACACACACACACACACACACACCATCAACGACAATCTGGCCCCCTCCTTCACACACCAAGATTCAGTGCATACATCCCTGATATATTCAAGTACCGTATGTATGTATGTATATACCCCATAGCTGGGGGTGGCCGACTCGAGACAGAGCCCGAACAAAAAACACCTGCACAGCCCGTCTACGAGTGCCACAACACCGCTACCACCACAAACAACAACAGAAACAATTAAACAAAAAACACCTGCACAGCCCGTCTACGAGTGCCACAATACCGCTACCACCACAAACCCATCTGTCCTCTACTAACTTCCTAATCCTGCCACGGACATTAGTTTCAGGGCAGTAATTCCCTTTCCAATGTTCCCTTACCCACTCTAAACCAATGTTTGGACACTTGATCCTCAGTGTTTTGGAGGACAAGCAACCTAGAAGGGTCACTAGATCTGTTGTTGCTTGATTTCCTTTGTACTCCTTTGTACAAACAACAACAGAAACAATAAAAAAAAAAAAAAAAAAAAATCAAGCTACATCGACCGAAACCAATGCAACCACAACAACATAACCAGCACACTGAACTAATGGAGCGAACGTCTTAAGGGGGTTCACAGTTTGTTGTTTATCTTTCTCTCCTTTTCTCTTTCTCTGGCTTGTATCCATTCGGCCCCATTCAGCCAACTGTTTCAAGACGTTTATCCCCATCCAGGTGTCGATTTCTTCGTGGCGAGCGATAGCGAACCAGCATTGTATGGAGAAATCCGGCTTCGCCGGAAACATTTTTCTATCGAAAAATTATCAAATTTAGCTTGCTGTCAAAACAAAAATAAATATATGCTGGTTCGCTACCGCTCGCCAGGAAAATATTGACACCTGGATGGTGGTAAACGTCTTAAAATAGTAGGCCGAATGGGGCCGAATGGATACAAACCACAGAAAGAGAGAAAAGGAGAGAGAGATTAAAACAGACGACTGAACGTATATAAGAGTACCCAGACAGTTTATAAATGTCCGTATCTGGTTACCATCTTGGGCAGCTGGGCACGGGTTGTTGTTGTTGCTGTTCCTCAGACTGTCTGGCCGAGCAGCCCCAAGGTCGCGAGCAAGGCCAAGGCCATAACCGAGCGCCCCCACAGAACCCTCCCAGCTTACCACTAATAATGCCCAGGTGACCGAAGCCACTCAAAGGCGGGGAGCTGAGGAGGGTGCGGAAACGCCCGGGAAACAAAAGCCCCACCCAAGGCCCTGTGCCCCTCAGCAATTATAAAGGGAAAGTTGAGGGGCAAAGGAAAAATGTGACGCTTTGGCTCCCAATCTGCCAGGGTTGGCAGTAGGGAGGTCAATCCACGGAAAAGACGCCGTCACTTGAGATCTAGAAACTATAAAAGTAAAAGGAACAGTCAGAGTAAGCTATGGGTATGGCAGAGAACTCTCAACTCTCATTCTGATAGACCAGCCCATCACCAAGCTGGGCACGGGTTGCTGTGTGTGTCTCGCTTGTGTTACCATTACCTCAATTCTATGTTTACATTGGACACCTGTAATCTGTTATGTATGTGTATCTTAGGAAAGGTAAAATGTTATCTTAGGTGTAGGGCTTTGTCTGACATTATATATATATATATATATATATATATATATAATTATTGTTCCGGGACGTTATGATTGTAAAGCTTTAGAAATAATTAGGTACAGTCGCGCTAATAAGTGATGTCTCGGCACCCATTATGTTATGATCAATAATTGGTATCAGCAATATTTACACATGATTTCTTCTTGTTGAGTGAAATATACAAACATGTTCCTACACTTACCCACCCTATTCAACATCTGACAGACATTAATACAGCACAGAGCGAGCCAAACGTAATGACAGCTGGGACATGACGACCGTACCTAAAGCAAATATATTATTATGTAATGATGCCGAGAGAATAACATAAACAAAACACACCGCGTTGAGGACGGACATTAACCCTTTCACGCATTTATGACGCAGAGGTTGCCAGATTAGCAATAAGCAATAGAGTTCTCTCACTCTTATAATTACCTCTCCAACATTAGTTTTCTGCCCACAGCTAACTCAAAGACAACTGCAGAGGTTGAAGTAACTAAACTAAAGGTTTCTAAATACCCCTGATGGTAACAAAGGCTTTAAAGTATCCCCAATAGGCTCAACACAGCTAACTCAAAGACAACTGCAGAGGTTGAAGTAACTAAACTAAAGGTTTCTAAATACCCCTGATGGTAACAAAGGCTTTAAAGTATCCCCAATAGGCTCAACACAGCTAACTCAAAGACAACTGCAGAGGTTGAAGTAACTAAACTAAAGGTTTCTAAATACCCCTGATGGTAACAAAGGCTTTAAAGTATCCCCAATAGGCTCAACACAGCTAACTCAAAGACAACTGCAGAGGTTGAAGTAACTAAACTAAAGGTTTCTAAATACCCCTGATGGTAACAAAGGCTTTAAAGTATCCCCAATAGGCTCAACACAGCTAACTCAAAGACAACTGCAGAGGTTGAAGTAACTAAACTAAAGGTTTATAAATACCCCTGATGGTAACAAAGGCTTTAAAGTATCCCCAATAGGCTCAACACAGCTAACTCAAAGACAACTGCAGAGGTTGAAGTAACTAAACTAAAGGTTTCTAAATACCCCTGATGGTAACAAAGGCTTTAAAGTATCCCCAATAGGCTCAACACAGCTAACTCAAAGACAACTGCAGAGGTTGAAGTAACTAAACTAAAGGTTTCTAAATACCCTTGATGGTAACAAAGGCTTTAAAGTATCCCCAATAGGCTCAAAATCGCGTCATATGTCGGAGAGGGTTAATCGGAGTGGACAAAGTTTTGCATTTACATTTTTCTTAAGACTTGAGGAAGTTGTAAAAAACAATTTTTGTCCAACTTAATAAAAGCCTAGCTTCATCGCAATGTTTTCAGCCATCAAAACAATGTTATATTGTTGTCATCATATTCTGGTTTGTAAATTTCATTAATCGATTTTAGAAGTATAGTTGGTTGTTGGAAGGAACATAATAATTGATATTGGTTCAGGGGTAATTTATCGAGAGGACTTCCCTAGTGGTTAAGGCCCCATTAATTGCTCGTTCCATTCACATATGCATAGCCTACGTGAGTTGCAGTTGGGATGTGTGTACATGCTTAGATTGATATGCAGGATTCGAAGTTGCATAATAAATCGTAGGCAGTGTCCACCATTCTTTAACTGTCTTCGTGGTGCGATGCATAAGGTGTTGATTTTCGGTGTGAGCATCCTGGATTCGAATCCACGGACTGCCACATGTGTTTGTAAATTTCATTAATCGATTTTAGGAGTATAGTTGGTTGTTGGAAGGAACATAATAATATATATATATTTGTTTAGTCTGACGCAAAAACTGACGTGTTCCCATCCAGGTTACTCAGCTATCATGTTGAAAAGACGCAACTTTAGATTATGTCTTGGTTATCATAAGACGTATTTCTTTGGGGGGGGGGTAGGCTAATTTAGTGAGGATATCTAGGAACCGAAGGGGTACATACTATCTCAATTAACTCCTAACTTCCACAAGTTCACCCTAAGCTGAATAAAATCGATTAATGATAACTGTCACAATGTGTCGTGATTCTCAAAGAGTTAATTTTATCAGCTGGTTTTACTTTCGTTCATTAAAATATTGTATTTGTGTGAGAAAAAAAAATATTACGTATTAAAATAAGTACTTTTAGCTTGCTTCACCTAATATTCTCTCCCTCTCTCACTCTATCTGCGCGTGTGTGTGTGTGTGTGTGTGTGTGTGTGTGTGTGTGTGTGTGTGTGTGTGTGTGTGTGTGTGCGGTGAGAGGGTAGGAAGGTAAGATTTTAGATGTTCAGTTTGAGAACAATTAGTATAATTATATATACCGATATTTATACCGGTAATACATTTCAAAACTAATGGGGCTAAACATGAGGAAGAAAGGGGATCAGAAAAACGACCCATCTCCCCTTAAAATGGTCAGCGAGTTACGAAACTACAGAAACTTGCAAGAACAAGTTAAGGTAATAAACGAATGGAGTTTAAAGTTTAACATTAAGTCCAGGAAGGGTAAGGAAAAGTTTGAGAGAGAGAGAGAGAGAGAGAGAGAGAGAGAGAGAGAGAGAGAGAGAGAGAGAGAGAGAGAGAAGAGAGAGAGAGAGGGCAAACATTAAGTCCAGGAAGGGTAAGGAAATGTTTGAGAGAGAGAGAGAGAGAGAGAGAGAGAGAGAGAGAGAGGGCAAACATTAAGTCCAGGAAGGGTACCGGTAAGGAAAAGTTTGAGAGAGAGAGAGAGTGGACAAACATTAAGAACAGGAAGGGTACCGGTAAGGAAAAGTTTGAGAGAGAGAGAGAGAGAGAGAGAGAGAGAGAGAAGGGAGTGTGAGAGAGAGAGAGAGAGAAGAGAGAGAAGAGAGAGAGAAGAGAGAGAGAGAGGGCAAACATTAAGTCCAGGAAGGGTACCGGTAAGGAAAAGTTTGAGAGAGAGAGAGAGAGAGAGAGAGAGAGAGAGAGAGAGAGAGAGAGAGAGAAGAGAGGGCAAACATTAAGTCCAGGAAGGGTAAGGAAAAGTTTTAGAGAGAGAGAGAGTGAGGTAGAGAAAGAGAGAGAGAGTGAGTGAGGTAGAGAAAGAGAGAGAGTGAGTGAGTGAGAGAGAGAGAGAGTGTGAGTGAGTGAGGTAGAGAAAGAGAGAGTGAGTGAGGTAGAGAAAGAGAGAGAGAGTGAGTGAGGTAGAGAAAGAGAGAGAGAGAGGGGGGAGAGTCTCTGTGTGTGTGTCTCCCATAATTCTCTGCTCCTTTTTGCGTGCCCAGGTCTGTCTCCCTCACTTCCTGGTCTGACTTAAAACACTACCAAACTATAATTACCATCCACATTAACTCACAAAAAAATTACTACTTCTCTCTCTCTCTCTTTCTCTTTCTTTCTTTCTTTCTCTATCTATCTCTCTCTAACTCTAACACTCTCTCTCTCTCTCTCTATAATTACCATCCTCATTAACTCGCAAAAAACACACTAACCCCCCACCCCTCTCTCTCTCTGACTTAAAACACTACCAAACTATAATTATCATCATCATTAACTCACAAAAACCTTACTAAATGGCACTCTCTCTCTCTCTATCTATCTATACATCTGTCTGACTTAAAACACTACCAAACTATAATTATCATCATCATTAACTCACAAAAACCTTACTAAATGGCACTCTCTCTCTCTCTCTGTCTGACTTAAAACACTACCAAACTATAATTATTATCATCATTAACTCACAAAAACCTTACTAAATGGCACTCTCTCTCTCTCTCTGACTTAAAACACTACCAAACTATAATTATCATCATCATTAGCTCACAAAAACCTTACTAAATGGCACTCTCTCTCTCTATCTATACATCTGTCTGACTTAAAACACTACCAAACTATAATTATCATCATCATTAACTCACAAAAACCTTACTAAATGGCACTCTCTCTCTCTCTCTCTCTGTCTGACTTAAAACACTACCAAACTATAATTATTATCATCATTAACTCACAAAAACCTTACTAAATGGCACTCTCTCTCTCTCTCTCTGTCTGACTTAAAACACTACCAAACTATAATTATTATCATCATTAACTCACAAAAACCTTACTAAATGGCACTCTCTCTCTCTCTCTCTGTCTGACTTAAAACACTACCAAACTATAATTATCATCATTAACTCACAAAAACCTTACTAAATGGCACTCTCTCTCTCTCTCTCTCTGTCTGACTTAAAACACTACCAAACTATAATTATTATCATCATTAACTCACAAAAACCTTACTAAATGGCACTCTCTCTCTCTCTCTGTCTGACTTAAAACACTACCAAACTATAATTATTATCATCATTAACTCACAAAAACCTTACTAAATGGCACTCTCTCTCTCTCTCTCTCTCTATCTATACATCTGTCTGACTTAAAACACTCACAAACTATAATTATTATCATCATTAACTCACAAAAACCTTACTCTCTCTCTCTCTCTCTCCTTAACCCTTCCTGGAGTTCCCGTTTTCTAATGTCAAACTTCTGGCTCCACTCTTTAAATCCATTAATTATTTTTGTTTGCAAGTTTATCAGTCTAACCTTTCAACTAGTTAAGAAGAAGAATTGAAGGGTAAGAATTGAAGGAGAATTGAAGAAGAATTGAAGAAGAAGAATTGAAGAAGAAGCATTGAAGAAGAAGAATTGAAGAAGAAGCATTGAAGAAGAAGAATTGAAGAAGCATTGAAGAAGATATGAAGAAGAAGAATTGAAGAAATGAAGAAGAAGCATTGAAGAAGGAAGAAGAAGAATTGAAGAAGAAGCATTGAAGAAGAAGAATTGAAGAAGAAGCATTGAAGAAGATATGAAGAAGAAGAATTGAAGAAGAATTGAAGAAGAAGCATTGAAGAAGAAGAATTGAAGAAGAAGCATTGAAGAAGATATGAAGAAGAAGAATTGAAGAAGAAGCATTGAAGGAGAATTGAAGAATGAGAATTGAAGAAGAATTGAAGAAGAAGCATTGAAGAAGAATTGAAGAAGAAGCATTGAAGAAGATATGAAGAAGAAGATATGAAGAAGAAGCATTGAAGGAGAATTGAAGAATGAGAATTGAAGAAGAAGAATTGAAGGAGAATTGAAGAAGAATTGAAGAAGAAGAATTGAAAAAGAAGAATTGAAGAAGAATTGAAGAAGGAGAATTGAAGGAGAATTGAAGAAGAAGAATTGAAAAAGAATTGAAAAAGAATTGAAGAAGAAGAATTGAAGAAGGAGAATTGAAGGAGAAGAATTGAAAAAGAAGAATTGAAGAAGGAGAATTGAAGAAGAAGAATTGAAGAAGAAGAATTGAAGAAGGAGAATTGAAGAAGGAGAATTGAAGGAGAATTGAAGAAGGAGAATTGAAGAAGAAGAATTGAAGGAGAATTGAAGAAGAAGAATTGAAGGAGAATTGAAGAAGAAGAATTGAAGAAGAAGAATTGAAGAAGAAGCATTGAAGGAGAATTGAAGAATGAGAATTGAAGAAGAAGAATTGAAGGAGAATTGAAGAAGAAGAATTGAAGAAGAAGAATTGAAAAAGAAGAATTGAAGAAGAATTGAAGAAGGAGAATTGAAGAAGAAGAATTGAAAAAGAATTGAAGAAGAAGAATTGAAGAAGGAGAATTGAAGGAGAAGAATTGAAAAAGAAGAATTGAAGAAGGAGAATTGAAGAAGAAGAATTGAAGGAGAATTGAAGAAGAAGAATTGAAGAAGGAGAATTGAAGAAGGAGAATTGAAGGAGAATTGAAGGAGAATTGAAGAAGGAGAATTGAAGAAGAAGAATTGAAGAAGGAGAATTGAAGAAGAAGAATTGAAGAAGAAGAATTGAAGGAGAATTGAAGAAGGAGAATTGAAGGAGAAGAATTGAAGGAGAAGAATTGAAGAAGAAGAATTGAAGAAGAAGAATTGAAGAAGGAGAATTGAAGAAGGAGAATTGAAGAAGGAGAATTGAAGAAGGAGAATTGAAGAAGAAGAATTGAAGAAGAAGAATTGAAGAAGGAGAATTGAAGAAGAAGAATTGAAGAAGAAGAATTGAAGAAGAAGAATTGAAGAAGGAGAATTGAAGGAGAATTGAAGAAGAAGAATTGAAGAAGAAGAATTGAAGAAGGAGAATTGAAGAAGAAGAATTGAAGAAGAAGAATTGAAGAAGGAGAATTGAAGAAGGAGAATTGAAGAAGAAGAATTGAAGGAGAATTGAAGAAGAAGAATTGAAGAAGGAGAATTGAAGAAGAAGAATTGAAGAAGGAGAATTGAAGAAGAAGAATTGAAGAAGGAGAATTGAAGAAGAAGAATTGAAGAAGAAGAATTGAAGGAGAATTGAAGAAGAAGAATTGAAGAAGAAGAATTGAAGAAGAAGAATTGAAGGAGAATTGAAGGAGAATTGAAGAAGAAGAATTGAAGGAGAATTGAAGAAGGAGAATTGAAGAAGAAGAATTGAAGAAGAATTGAAGAAGGAGAATTGAAGAAGAAGAATTGATGAAGGAGAATTGAAGAAGAAGAATTGAAGAAGAAGAATTGAAGAAGGAGAATTGAAGAAGGAGAATTGAAGGAGAATTGAAGGAGAATTGAAGAAGAAGAATTGAAGAAGAAGAATTGAAGAAGGAGAATTGAAGGAGAAGAATTGAAAAAGAAGAATTGAAGAAGGAGAATTGAGGAAGGAGAATTGAAGAAGAAGAATTGAAGAAGGAGAATTGAAGAAGAATTGAAGAAGGAGAATTGAAGAAGGAGAATTGAAGAAGAAGAATTGAAGAAGGAGAATTGAAGAAGGAGAATTGAAGAAGGAGAATTGAAGAAGGAGAATTGAAGAAGAAGAATTGAAGAAGAAGAATTGAAGGAGAATTGAAGAAGAATTGAAGAAGGAGAATTGAAGAAGAATTGAAGAAGAATTGAAGAAGGAGAATTGAAGAAGGAGAATTGAAGAAGGAGAATTGAAGAAGAAGAATTGAAGAAGGAGAATTGAAGAAGAAGAATTGAAGAAGGAGAATTGAAGAAGGAGAATTGAAGGAGAATTGAAGAAGGAGAATTGAAGAAGGAGAATTGAAGAAGGAGAATTGAAGAAGAAGAATTGAAGAAGGAGAATTGAAGGAGAATTGAAGAAGAATTGAAGAAGGAGAATTGAAGAAGAATTGAAGAAGAAGAATTGAAGAAGGAGAATTGAAGAAGGAGAATTGAAGAAGGAGAATTGAAGGAGAATTGAAGAAGAAGAATTGAAGAAGGAGAATTGAAGAAGAAGAATTGAAGGAGAATTGAAGAAGGAGAATTGAAGAAGAAGAATTGAAGAAGGAGAATTGAAGAAGGAGAATTGAAGAAGGAGAATTGAAGAAGAAGAATTGAAGAAGGAGAATTGAAGAAGAATTGAAGAAGAAGAATTGAAGAAGAAGAATTGAAGAAGGAGAATTGAAGAAGGAGAATTGAAGAAGAAGAATTGAAGAAGGAGAATTGAAGAAGGAGAATTGAAGAAGGAGAATTGAAGGAGAATTGAAGAAATACCCGGTATATAGTACAATTGTGACAACGAGACCAACATTAAATTAGTGGCGGAAGTAGTGCCTAAAATAAAAGTGATGTCGTCAGTCACTGGTGTAGGCCACTTTAGTGTTTATAGAAATTAATGGAGCCCACCTCGCTTTTTTTTTATCTTTCTCTCCCTCTCTCTTTGGCTTGTATCCATTCGGCCCCATTCAGCCTACTGTTTTAAGACGTTTAGCCCCATCCAGGTGTCGATATTTTCCTGGCGAGCGATAGCGAGCCACCATATATTTGCAATATGTTTTTGACAGCAGGCGAAATTTGTACATTTTTCGATAGAAAAATGTCTCCGGCGAAGCCGGATTTCTCCATACAATGCTGGCTCGCTATCGCTCGCCAGGAAGAAATCGACACCTGGATGGGAATAAACGTCTTAAAACAGTAGGTTGAATGGGGACGAATGGATACAAGCCAGGGAAAGAGAGAAGACAAGCAGGTGATCCCCCTTAAAGGTGGCGGAAGTGGTGCCTAAAATATATATAAATGATGGTGTCGTCACTGGTGTAGGCCACTTTAGTGTTTATAGAGAGGTTAAGGGGAGATTTCCACCCGAGGGATTTTTTTTCTTGACTCCTTTCTCCCTCCTGTTTAGCCCCATTGTTTTTCTAATTTTAAGACGTTTGCCCCCATTATTTTGACGATTTTAAGAACTTTCAACCCATTTCTGTCAATTTTAAGACCTTTCGTGCCATTTAGGTGTCGATTTTATCCTGGCGAGCGATAGCGAGCCTGTAATTTAAGAGGAACCGGCTTTCAGCCGGAAAATTTTTCTACCGAAAAATGTACAAATTTATCTTGAAAGGGTCTCAAGGGGGTGTAATCTTAAGCTTGAAGGATATCTAGAGACCAAACTAAAAACCTCCCTTAATATTAAAAAAAAAACACACACACACACACACCAGATCCCCCTTCGAGATAAAATTGCAATGTTTTCGGTAAATAAGTCCCTCCAAAATAATATTAAGTACAATTGTGACAAAAAGACCAACACAATAGGTGACGGAAGTAGCGCCTAAAATATGAATGATGTCACTGGTGTAGGCCACTTTAGTGTTTATAGAGGTTAACCCCTTCAGACTCATATGACGCAGAGGTTGCCAGATTAGCAATAAAAAATAGAGTTCTCTCACTCTTATAATTACCTCTCCAAAATTAGTTTTCTGCCCACAGCTAACTCAAAGACAACTGCAGAGGTTGAAGTAACTAAACTAAAGGTTTCTACATACCCCTGATGGTAACAAAGGCTTTAAAGTATCCCCAATAGGCTCAACACAGCTAACTCAAAGACAACTGCAGAGGTTGAAGTAACTAAACTAAAGGTTTATAAATACCCC
>CM064558.1:7336750-7356750 GCA_032716605.1 Paralithodes platypus | reverse complement strand
TATTATTATTTTAGCCACCCTTGCGTCCGCTTCTCATTCCACCTCCTCAAGCTGACTAAGACACTCAGGTATATCTCTCTCTCTCTCTCTCTCTCTCTCTCTCTCTCACAGCCACCCTAGAATCCGGCTTTCTCCCCACTCACCCACCTCCTCAAGGACTGACTAAGACGCTCAGGTATCTCTCTCTCTCACACAGTCACCCTAGTATCCGGCTCTCTCCCCACCCACCCACCTCCTCTAGGACTGACTAAGACGTTCAGGTATCTCTCTCTCTCTCTCTCTCTCTCTCTCTCTCACCCTAGAATCCGGCTCTCTCCCCACACACCCACACACCCACCTCCTCAAGGACTGACTAAGACGCTCAGGTATCTCTCTCTCTCTCTCTCTCTCTCTCTCTCTCTCTCTCTCTCTCTCTCACACAGCCACCCTAGAATCCGGCTCTCTCCCCACACACCCACCTCCTCAAGGACTGACTAAGACGCTCAGGTATCTCTCTCTCTCTCTCTCTCTCTCACAGTCACCCTAGTATCCGGCTCTCTCCCCACCCACCCACCCACCCACCTCCTCTAGGACTGACTAAGACGTTCAGGTATCTCTCTCTCTCTCTCTCTCTCTCACACAGCCACCCTAGAATCCGGCTCTCTCCCCACTCACCCACACACCCACCTCCTCAAGGACTGACTAAGACGCTCAGGTATCTCTCTCTCTCTCTCTCTCTCACACACAGTCACCCTAGTATCCGGCTCTCTCCCCACCCACCCACCTCCTCTAGGACTGACTAAGACGTTCAGGTATGCACGACTTCAAATTCACACGGACTTGTCCTTCAACGAACGGTACGCTCTTCAAACAGTCGCTCTCGATGTTAAATAAACAAAAATTTAGTATATTCATTTCACAAGTGTTTTTAAGGCGGGTGACCTGTTTTGGTTCTGTCCTTTTCTATCTTTCTCTGGCTTGTATCCATTTGGCCCCATTCAGCCTACTGTTTTAAGACGTTTATCCCCATCCAGGTGCCAATTTTTTACTGGTGAGCGGTAGTGAGCCAGCATATTTTTTATTTTTGTTTGACAGCAGGCTAAATTTGTACATTTTCAATAGAAAAATTTCTCCGGCGAAGCCGGATTTCTTTATATAATGCTGACTCGCTTTCGCTCGCCAGGAAGAAATCGACACCTACAGTAGATGGGGATAAACATCTTAAAATAGTTGGCTGAATGGGGCCGAATGGATACAAGCCAGAGAAAGAGAGAAAAGGATAGAAATAACAAAAAGCAGGTCACCCCCCTTAACCCTCCGACTTCCCCATAATACCTTACATAATTTGCATACAATCGTCTAATACACGACAAACAAAGGTCCGCTTGCACCAGAATCCTCAAAGGGTTAAATGAAATCGTATATATATATTTATTGTCTAGACATTTACTCGGACAGCTGTAGAGGTAGTAGTAAAAAAAAAAAAAAAAAAAAAAAAAAAAAAAAAGTGATGGGATTAAGGAGAGGTCACCGTCTTTTTTTATTATCTTTCTCTCCTTTTCTCTCTTTCCTTGGCTTGTATCCATGCGGCCCCATTCAGCCAAATGTTTTAAGACGTTTATCCCCACCCAGGTGTCGATTTCTTCCTGGCGAGCGATAGCGAGCCAGCATTGTATGGAGAAATCCGGCTTCGCCGGAGACATTTTTCTATCGGAAAATGTACAAATTTAGCTTGCTGTCAAAACAAAAATATATATATGCTGGCTCGCTACCGCTCGCCAGGAAAATATTGACACCTGGATGGGGGTAAACGTCTTAAAACAGTAGGCTGAATGGGGCCGAATGGATACAAGCCAAAGAGAGAGGGAGAGAAAGAAAAAACAAGCGAGGTGGGCTCCCTAAATATAGAGGTCCGGTTCTGGAGTGGGACTGACATGGGCTGCTTAACCATATTAATACTATAACCACTTTGTGTGTGTGTGTGGGTGTGGGTGGGTGTGGGTGTGGGTGGGTGTGGGTGGGTGGGGGTGGGTGTGGGTGTGGGTGGGTGTGGGTTGGTTTGTGGGTTTGTGGGTGTGGGGGTTTAGCCATACTATTCCCATCACCACTTTTTATGAAATATAGCCTCTCTCTCTCTCTCTCTCTCTCTCTCTCTATATATATATATATATATATATATATATATATATATATATATATATATACCGGTATATATATATATTTTTTTTTAACTATGAGAGCTAAGTAAAGAAACAAGAAAATATATAACGCTTTCATTAAGTTAACCCCTTCAGCATCATGACGCCTTTTTACCTTTGATTCGGGTTAAAATTTGATGATTTTATGCAGTTTAAGGGGAGGTCTCCACTTGAGGGATTTTTTTCTGGACCCCTTTCTCCCTCATGTTTAGCCCCATTGCTTTTGATATTATAAAACGTTTGCCCCATTAGTTTAGCGATTTTAAGAACTTTCACCCCATATTAAGACCTTTCGTGCAATTCAGGTCTCGATTTTATCCTGGCGAGCGATAGCGAGCCTGTAATTTAAGAGGAACCGATATTTTTCTACCGAAAAATGTACAAATTTATCTTGCAAGGGACTCAAGGGGGTGTAATTTTAAGCTTGATGGAGGTCTAGGGAACAAACTAAATACCTCCCCTTAAGAAGGACCTATGTTACTAAGAGGTAGATTACCCACTGAAGAAACTCCTCTCATGGTAACCAGCCGATGATGACAGTGACGTCACGGTGGTGAAGCGGGGGTGAACCATATTAAGGGAGCCCGGCCACCTCGCTTGTTGTTCCTCTTGCTCTCCCCCTCTCTCTCTCTCTCTCTCTCTTTGGCTTGTATCCATTCGGCCTCATTCAGCCTACTGTTTTAAGACGTTTACCCCCCATCCAGGTGTCAATATTTTCCTGGCGAGCGGTAGCGAGCCTGTAATTTAAGAGGAACCGATATTTTTCTACCGAAAAATGTACAAATTTATCTTGCAAGGGACTCAAGGGGGTGTAATTTTAAGCTTGATGGAGGTCTAGGGAACAAACTAAATACCTCCCCTTAAGAAGGACCTATGTTACTAAGAGGTAGATTACCCACTGAAGAAACTCCTCTCATGGTAACCAGCCGATGATGACAGTGACGTCACGGTGGTGAAGCGGGGGTGAACCATATTAAGGGGCGCACCCACCTCGCTTGTTCTCCCTCTCTCTCTCTCTCTCTTTGGCTTGTATCCATTCGGCCTCATTCAGCCTACTGTTTTAAAACGTTTACCCCCCATCCAGGTGTCAATATTTTCCTGGCGAGCGGTAGCGAGCCAGCATATATTTTTGTTTTGACAGCAAGCTAAATTTGTACATTTTCGATAGAAAAATGTCTCCAGCGAAGCCGGATTTCTCCATACAATGCTGGCTCGCTATCGCTCGCCAGTAAAATATTGACACCTGGATGTGGGTAAAAGTCTTAAAACAGTTGGCTGAATGGGGCCGAATGGATACAAGCCAGGGAAAGAGCGAAAAGGAGAGATAGATACAAAAAAGCCGGTGCCCCCCTTAAGGGGAGGTATTTAGTTTGTTCCCTAGACCTCCATCAAGCTTAAAATTACACCCCCTTGAGTCCCTTTCAAGATAAATTTGTACATTTTTCGGTAGAAAAATGTCCAGGCCGAAGGCCGGTTCCTCTTAAATTACAGGCTCGCTATCGCTCGCCAGGATAAAATCGACACCTGAATGGCACGAAAGGTCTTAATATGGGGTGAAAGTTCTTAAAATCGCTAAACTAATGGGGCGAAAGTCTTACAATATCAAAAGCAATGGGGCTAAACATGAGGGAGAAGGGGGTCAAGAAAAACATCCCTCAAGTGGAAATCTCCCCTTAAGCCGCCCGTGTCAGTCCCACTCCAGAACCGGACCTCTATATATGGGGGGGGGGGGGGGGAGGGGGGGAGTTGCTTTTTAGGGACCCTCTTCGCCCTCATGTTTAGATTTGAGGTTTTAAGACGTTCGTTCCATTAGTTTGGCGATTTCAAGACCTTTCGCCCCATTTGTTTGTCAAAATAAAGACCTTTCGGGCAATTTAGGTGTCGATTTTTTCCCTAGCGAGCGATAGCGAGCTTGAAATTCTAGGAGAACATTTTTCTATCGAAAAATGGACGAATTTAGCTTGCTGTCAAAACAAAAATGTATACCGGTATATGCTGGCTCGCTACCGCTCGCCAGGAAAATATCGACACCTGGATGGGGGTAAACGTCTTAAAACAGTCCCACTCCAGAACCGGACCTCTATATTAGGGTGGGGGAGGGAGGGAGGGGGGGAGGAGGTAGTGCTTAGGTTTTGGGGTCTATTTATTGATTGGTTTATTTACCAAGGCTAATCATTTATAATTTTCCTCGCCAGACCTCCATCAAACTTTAACAAAAACAAAAAACATCGCCAAAACCCGCTTTCCAGATAAATTTGCACATTTTTCCGAGATTTTTTTTGTCCAAACTTCCTAAAATTACAGGCTCGCTATCGCTCGCCTTACAAAAATCGACATCTTAACGGCACCAAAGGTCTTAAAATCGCCAAAATAATGGAGCAAGCGTCTTAAAATGTCAAAACTAATAAGGCTAAGCGTGAGGGAGGAGGGGTGTCCAGACAAAACAACGACCTCCCCTTTAAGGGGGGGGGGGGGGGTGACCTGTTTTGGTTCTGTCCTTTTCTATCTTTCTCTGGCTTGTATCCATTTGGCCCCATTCAGCCTACTGTTTCAAGACGCTTATCCCCATCCAGGTGTCAATTTTTTACTGGTGAGCGGTAGCGAGCCAGCATATTTTTTATTTTTGTTGGACAGCAGGCTAAATTTGTACATTTTTCGATAGAAAAATGTCTCCGGCGAAGCCGGATTTCTTCATATAATGCTGGCTCGCTATCGCTCGCCAGGAAGAAATCGACACCTAGATGGGGATAAACGTCTTAAAATAGTAGGCTGAATGGGGCCGAATGGATACAATCCAGAGAAAGAAAGAAAAGGACAGAAATAACAAAAAAACAGGTCACCCCCCTTTAACCCATCCAGTAACAGGGACGTCCATTTTATCATATTCTGGCAACTATTAACCCTTTCACGCATTTATGACGCAGAGGTTGCCAGATTAGCAATAAGAAATAGAGTTCTCTCACTCTTATAATTACCTCTCCAAAATTAGTTTTCTGCCCACAGCTAACTCAAAGACAACTGCAGAGGTTGAAGTAACTAAACTAAAGGTTTCTAAATACCCCTGATGGTAACAAAGGCTTTAAAGTATCCCCAATAGGCTCAACACAGCTAACTCAAAGACAACTGCAGAGGTTGAAGTAACTAAACTAAAGGTTTATAAATACCCCTGATGGTAACAAGGCTTTAAAGTATCCCCAATAGGCTCAACACAGCTAACTCAAAGACAACTGCAGAGGTTGAAGTAACTAAACTAAAGGTTTCTAAATACCCCTGATGGTAACAAAGGCTTTAAAGTATCCCCAATAGGCTCAACACAGCTAACTCAAAGACAATTGCAGAGGTTGAAGTAACTAAACTAAAGGTTTCTAAATACCCCTGATGGTAACAAAGGCTTTAAAGTATCCCTAATAGGCTCAAAATACCGTCATATGTCGGAGAGGGTTAACATCAAAGTTTACGGCTCCAACTGCCTGTAATTTAGGAGTTTAACTGTCTTGATAGCGTAATGCATAGTGCGCGGAATTTCGACGTGAGTATCCTAGGTTCGAGGCCTTGGAGTGCCACATGTATTTGTTGATTTCATTAATTGAGTTTAGAAGTGAAGTTGGTTGGTGGAGAAAAAAAAAACACACATAATATCTCACTCGAAACGAATAAATCATGTTTTAGAATTTAGATACCAATTATTGATAAAAATATACTGGGTGACGAGACATCACTTATTTAGCCGACTGTACACGACAATAAGGGTGTAATTGCCAACAGTTCACAGTGAGGGAAACACTTGTAAGAGGAGACCGTTCACAAGACACCTTTAATAATAGAATGGTGGTGGTGGTGGTAGTGGTGGTGGTGGTGCAGGTGATGGTGGTGGTGGTGGAATAGGTGGTAGGGGTGGTGGTGGTGGTGAATATGGTGTTTTTGGTGGCGGTAGTGGTGGTGGAGTAGGATAGGTACCGGTGGTGGTGGTGGTGGAATAGGTGGTAGTGGTGGTGGTGGTGGTGGAATAGGTGGTGGTGGTGGTGGTGGTGGTGGTGGTGGTGGTGGTGGTGGTGGTGGAATAGGTGGTGGTGGTGGTGGTGGAATAAGTGGTGGAATAAGTGGCGGTGGGGGTGGTGGTGGTGGTGGCAATGGTGTGGGGGTTTTTGGTGGTGGTGGTGGTGGTGGTGGTGATGGTGGTGACATAGTGGTGGTGGTGATGGTGGTGACATAGTGGTGGTGGTGGTGATGGTGGTGGTGGTGGTGGTGGTGGTGATGGTGGTGGTGGCAATGGTGTGGGGTTTTTTGGTGGTGATGGTGGTGGTGGTGGTGACATTGGTGGTGGTGGTGGTGGTGGTGACATTGGTAGTGGCAATGGTGTGGGGTTTTTTGGTGGTGGTGGTGGTGGTGGTGGTGGTGGTGGTGGTGGTGGTGATGGTGGTGGTGATTTTGGTAGTGGTGGTGGTGGTGGTGGTGGTGGTGACATTGGTGGTGGTGGTGGTGGTGGTGGTGGTGGTGGTGGTGGTGACATTGGTGGTGGTGGTGGTGGTGGTGGTTGGTGGTGGTGGTGGTGATGGTGGTGGTGACATTGGTGGTGGGGTGATGGTAGGGGTGGTTGGTTGGTGGTGGTGGTGGTGTGTGGTGTGGTGGTGGTGGTGGTGATGGTGGTGGTGGTGGTGATGGTGGTGGTGGTGGTGATGGTGGTGGTGGTGGTGGTGGTGGTAGTGGTAATGGTGTTTAGGAACTTTAGGGTGGTCTCAGCAAGTTAAAGTTGGGGTTCTTACGCTAAATTACGCATGGCTACGGCGCTATCCTCCGTACCCTTTGGAGTCACATATAGAACTACCTTGGGTGAGATATCCAGCCTGGTACACTGGGGCTACTGTATATTATTCAGGATTAAGGAGAGATTTCCACTCGAGGGATTTTTTTCTGGATCCCTTTCTATCTCACGTTTAGTCCCATTGCTTTTGATATTCTAAGACGTTCGCCCCATTAGTTTGGTGATTTTAAGAACTTTTGCCCCATTTCTGTCAATTTTAAGACCTTTCGTGCCATTTAGGTGTCTATTCTATCCTGGTGAGCGATAGCGAGCCTGTAACTTAAGAGGAACCGGCCTTTGGCCGGGAAATTTTTCTACCGAAAAATGTACAAACTTATCTTGAAAAGGGGTCTAGGGGGTGTAATTTTAAGCTTGATGGAGGTCTGGGGAACGAATTAAAAACCTCCCCTTAAAAGGAGGGATGGGCGCCTTTATTTGCTGGTTTAATAATCTTTCTATATTGAGTTTTACTTTCCTCCACTAGACCCCCCTTCAAGAAAACACCCCCTAGACCCCCCTTCAAGAAAACACCCCCTAGACCCCCCTTCAAGAAAACACCCCCTAGACCCCCCTTCAAGAAAACACCCCCTAGACCCCCCTTCAAGAAAACACCCCCTAGACCCCCCTTCAAGAAAACCCTAGACCCCCCTTCAAGAAAACCCTAGACCCCCCTTCAAGAAAACCCTAGATCCCCCTTCAAGAAAACACCCCCTAGATCCCCCTTCAAGAAAATACCCCCTAGATCCCCCTTCAAGAAAACACCCCCTAGATCCCCCTTCAAGAAAATACCACCTAGACCCCCCTTCAAGAAAACACCCCCTAGACCCCCCTTCAAGAAAACACCCCCTAGACCCCCCTTCAAGAAAACACCCCTAGACCCCCCTTCAAGAAAAACACCCCCTAAACCCCCCTTCAAGAAAACACCCCCTAGGACCCCCCTCTAAGAAAACACCCCCTAGACCCCACTTCAAGAAAACCCCCCCTAGACCCCCGCTCAAGAAAACAGCGCCTAGACCCCACTTCAAGAAAACACCCCCTAGACCCCCCCTGCAAGAAAAATGTGTACATTTTTCAATAGAAAAATGTCCCGGGTTCATCTTAAAATTACAGGTTCGCCAGGAAAAAATCGACACCTAAATGGCACAAAAGGTCTTGATATCGACAAAGAAATGGGACGAAAGGTCTTATAATCGACAAACTAATGGGAAGAACGTCTTAAAATATCAAAACTAATGGGGCTAAACATGAGGGAGAAGGGGGGGGGGGGGCAGAAAAACGACCCCTCCCCCCTTAAGGGGAGGTTTTTAGTGTGTTCCCTAGACCTCCATCAAGCTTGAAATTACACCCCCTTGACCCACTTTCAAGATAAATTTGTACATTTTTCGGTAGAAAAATGTCCCGGCCGAAGGCCGGTTCCTCTTAAATTACAGGCTCGCTATCGCTCGCCAGGATAAAATCGACACCTGAATTGCACGAAAGGTCTTAATATGGGGTGAAAGTTCTTAAAATCGCTAAACTAATGGGGCAAACGTTTTATAATATCAAAAGCAATGGGGCTAAACATGAGGGAGAAAGGGGTCCAGAAAAAAAATCCCTCAAGTGGAGATCTCCCCTTAATGGTGTTAGTAGAAGTGGATGTGGTGGTGGGTATGGTGGAGGTGGTGGTGACAGTGGTGGAGGTGGTGGTGGTAATGGTGGTGATATTTACAGAGGTGGCGAATGTGATGATATTGATATAGTGTTTCTTCAGTGGAGGTTTTTTAGTTTACTTCCGAGACCCCCATCAAGCTTTCAAAACGAACGCCAAGACTACCCTTCGATATAAATTTGGCACATTTTTCGGTAGAAAAATGTGCCGTTCCTCCTAAGTTACAGGCTCGCTATCGCTCGCCAGGCAAAAATCAACACCTAAATGACACGAGGTCTTAATATTGTCAGGAATTGGGCGAAATGTCATAGGCTATATCAATAAACTATTTGAATGTCATAGGCTATATCAATAAACTATTTGAATGTCATAGGCTATATCAATAAACTATTTGAATGTCATAGGCTATATCAATAAACTATTTGAATGTGAAATTAACCCTTTCAAGCTCCAATACGCGTTTCTGTTCTGTTTTCTGGCTACTATTAGACGATTTTATCCAGATTAGTAACGGTATATGGAAGTCAAAGGGTTGATTGAGATAGTATTGACCCTTTTAATACCCACAGGTCCTTTCTAAGCTGCCTAAAATCGTCTAATGATAGCCGAAATAAACGGCGAAAACGCGTCAGAGCTTGAAGGGGTTAAATGTTGACCGTACTGTAGTCATTTGCGGTATGTATAACTGAACGTAATTTGTTGTTGTTGTTGTTGTTGTTGTTCCCTAAGCTGCCTGGCCCAACAGCCCCGATGTATTTTGTTGTCCTGTTTACATCAGTGGTGTCAGGATGTCACTGACAGCAGGCATAATGTTTTTTCCCGATAAGCCTGATAAACTGTAGCGGATGTTGGGAATGGGGCCTGTGGGGGGGGATTATCAGAATAACAGCACCACCTTGCTTTCTTTTCCTCTTTCTCTCCCTCTCTCTTTGGCTTGTATCCATTCGGCCCCATTCAGCCTACTGTTTTAAGACGTTTACCCCCATCCAGGTGTCAATATTTTCCTGGCGAGCGGTAGCGAGCCAGCATATATACCGGTATATATTTTTTGACAGCAAGCTAAATTTGTACATTTTTCGATAGAAAAATTTCTCCGGCGAAGCCGGATTTCTCCATACAATGCTGGCTCGCTATCGCTCGCCAGGAAGAAATCGACACCTGGATAGGGATAAACGCCTTAATACAGTTGGCTGAATGGGGCCAAATGGATACAAGCCAGAGAAAGAGGGAGATAAAGAGAAAACAAGCGAGGTGGGTCCCTTAAGGGGAGGTTTTTAGTTGATTCCCTAGACTTCCATCAAACTTAAAATTACTCCCCCTAGACCCCCTTTCAAGATAAATTTGTACATTTTTCGGTAGAAAAATGTCCCGGCCGAAGGCCGATTCCCCTTAAATTACAGGCTCGCTATCGCTCGCCAGGAAAACATCGACACCTAAATGGCACGAATGGTCTTAAAATTAACAGAAATGGGGCGAGGGTTCTTAAAATCGCCAAACTAATGGGGCGAACGTCTTAAAATTCCAAAAGCAATGGAGCTAAACATGAGGGAGAAAGGGTTCCAGAAAAAAAAATCCTCCAGGTGGAAATCTCCCCTTAACAGCCTGATACAAGGCCAGAGAAAGAGAAATAAAAGCCGGTGACCCCCCCCCCCCCCTCCATGACAGCAGACCTAATGTTTCGCCCCATAAGCCTGTAGGTCAACTATAACGGATGTTGGGAATGGGGGCCATGGGGGGTGTGTGGGGGGTGGGGTATCAGAATAACAGCACCACTTTACTTTTTTTTCCTCTTTCTCTCCCTCTCTCTCTTTGGCTTGTATCCATTCGGCCCCATTCAGCCTACTTTTTAAGACGTTTACCCCCATCCAGGTGTCAATATTTTCCTGGCGAGCGGTAGCGAGCCAGCATATATATATTTTTGTTTGACAGCAAGCTAAATTTGTACATTTTTCGAAAGAAACATTTCTTCGGCGAAGCCGGATTTCTCCATACAATGCTGGCTCGCTATCGCTCGCCAGGAAGAAATCAACACCTGGATGGGGATAAACTTCTTAAAACAGTTGGCTGAATGGGGCCGAATGGATACAAGCCAGAGAAAGAGAAAAAAGGAGAGAAAGATAAAAAAAAGGAGAAAAAAAAATGCCGGTGACCCCCCTTAATGCGAGCAGGCAAAATAATGATAATAATAGGTCAACTATAACGGATGTTAATGGGGGTAATGATAATAATGATAATAATAATGATAATAACGATAATAATAATTAATAATAATCTCTTAATACTGATAATAATAATGATAATAATGATAATAATAATAATAATATATAATAATAATAATGTCAATAATTCTGTAATAATAGCGACAATAATAATGATAATAATGATAATTTGACAATAATAATGATAATAATGCTAATAATGATAATAATAAATGATAATAATGATAATAATAATGCTGATAATAATGATAAAATAATGATAATAATGATAATAATAATGATAATAATGATAATAATGATCATAATAATGATAATAATGATAATACTAATGAGAATAATGATAATAATAATGATAATAATGATAATAATAATGATGATAATGATAATAATAATGATAATGATGATAATAATGATAATAATGATAATGATGATGATAATAATGATAATAATGATAATAATGATAATAATGATAATAATGATAATAATGATAATAATGATAATAATAATGATAATAATAATGATAATAATGATAATAATAATGATAATAATGATAATAATAATGATAATAATAATGATAATAATGATAATAATAATGATAATAATGATAATAATAATGATAATAATGATAATAATAATGATAATAATGATAATAATAATGATAATAATGATAATAATAAAGTAATAATGATGATAATAATAATGATAATAATATGATAATAATAATGATAATAATGATATATGATAATAATGATAATATAACTAATGAGATGTAATCATGGTTTCTTTATTGGTTATCGGTATTAATAATGTTTCTTTATATCGGTATTAACTAATGGAAGGATATAATGATAATAATGGTTTCTTTATTGGTTATCGGTATTAATAATGGTTTCTTTATTGGTTATCGGTATTAATAATGGTTTCTTTATTGGTTTATCGGTATAATCATAATGGTTTCTTTATTGTGTTATCGGTATTAATAATGGTTTCTTTATGGTTATCGGTATTAATAATGGTTTCTTTATTGGTTATCGGTATTAATAATGGTTTTACTTTAGGTTGTCTTTATTGGTTATCGGTAGTAATAATGGTTTCTTTATTGGGTATCGGTAATAATAATGGTTTCTTATTGGTTATCGGTATAATAATAATGGTTTCTTTATTGGTTATCGGTATTAATAATGGTTTCTTTATTGGTGTATCGGTATTAATAATGGTTTCTTTATTGGTTATCGGTTATTAATAATGGGTTCGTTATTGGTTATCGGTATTAATAATGGTTTCTTTATTGGTTATCGGTATTAATAATGGTTTCTTTATTGGTTATCGGTATTAATAATGGTTTCTTTATTGGTTATCGGTATTAATAATGGTTTCTTTATTGGTTATCGGTATTAATAATGGTTTCTTTATTGGTTATCGGTATTAATAATGGTTTCTTTATTGGTTATCGGTATTAATAATGGTTTCTTTATTGGTTATCGGAATTAATAATGGTTTCTTTATTGGTTATCGGTATTAATAATGGTTTCTTTATTGGTTATCGGTATTAATAATGGTTTTAGAGTGCTCCCCCTAGAAACATCTATCAAGCTTAAGGGGGGTCACCAATTTTTTTTTTTTTATCTTTCTCTCCTTTTCTCTCTTTCCCCGGTTTGTATCCATTCGGCCCCATTCAGCCAACTGTTTTAAGACGTTTATCCCCATCCAGGTGTTGCGATAGCGAGCCAGCATTGTATGGAGAAATCCGGCTTCGCCGGAGAAATTTTTCTATCGAAAAATGTACAAAATTAGCTTGCTGTCAAAACAAAAATATATATATGCTGGCTCGCTACCGCTCGCCAGGAAAATATTGACACCTGGATGGGGGTAACCGTCTTAAAACAGAAGGCTGAATGGGGCCGAATGGATACAAGCCAAAGAGAGAGGGAGAGAAAGAGAAAAAAGCGAGGTGGGCTCCCTTAAAGAAACGCCATCCCAAAGACCCTCCTTCGAGATTAATTTTTACATTTTTCGGTAGAAAAACTTCCCGGTTCCTCCTAAAATTACACGCTCGCTATCGCTCGCCAGAAAAAAAAATCGACACTTAAATGGCACGAAAGGTCTTTATATTGACAAAAAATGGGGCGAAAGGTCTTAAGATCGCCAAACTAATGGAATGAACCTCTTAAAATCGCAAAAGCTAATGGGACTAAACATGAGGAGAAAATCCAACTCCCCCCCCCCCCACACTTAACAGTTATATATGTGGTGGTGACAGTTATATATGTGGTGGTGACAGTTATATATGTGGTGGTGAGTTATATAATGTGGTGGTGACAGTTATAGATGTGGTGGTGACAGTTATATATGTGGTGGTGACAGTTATATATGTGGTGGTGACAGTTATATATGTGGTGGTGACAGTTATAGATGTGGTGGTGACAGTTATATATGTGGTGGTGACAGTTATAGATGTGGTGGTGACAGTTATAGATGTGGTGGTGACAGTTATATAATGTGGTGGTGACAGTTATATAATGTGGTGGTGACAGTTATAGATGTGGTGGTGACAGTTATATAATGTGGTGGTGACAGTTATATATGTGGTGGTGACAGTTATATATGTGGTGCTGACAGTTATAGATGTGGTGGTGACAGTTATATAATGTGGTGGTGACAGTTATATATGTGGTGGTGACAGTTATATATGTGGTGGTGAGTTATATATGTGGTGTTGACAGTTATAGATGTGGTGGTGACAGTTATATATGTGATGGTGACAGTTATAGATGTGGTGGTGAGTTATATAATGTGGTGGTGACAGTTATAGATGTGGTGGTGACAGTTATAGATGTGGTGGTGACAGTTATAGATGTGGTGGTGACAATTATATATGTGGTGGTGACAGTTATAGATGTGGTAGTGACAGTTATAGATGTGGTGGTGACAGTTATAGATGTGGTGGTGACAGTTATATAATGTGGTGGTGACAATTATAGATGTGGTGGTGACAGTTATATATGTGGTGGTGACAGTTATAGATGTGGTGGTGACAATTATATATGTGGTGGTGATAGTTATAGATGTGGTAGTGACAGTTATAGATGTGGTGGTGACAGTTATAGATGTGGTGGTGACAGTTATAGATGTGGTGGTGACAGTTATATATGTGGTGGTGACAGTTATAGATGTGGTGGTGACAGTTATATATGTGGTGGTGACAGTTATAGATGTGGTAGTGACAGTTATAGATGTGGTGGTGACAGTTATAGATGTGGTGGTGACAATTATAGATGTGGTGGTGACAGTTATAGATGTGGTGGTGACAATTATAGATGTGGTGGTGACAGTTATAGATGTGGTGGTGACAATTATAGATGTGGTGGTGACAGTTATATATGTGGTGGTGACAGTTATAGATGTGGTGGTGACAGTTATAGATGTGGTGGTGACAGTTATAGAGATGTGGTGACGTTATAGAGGTGGTTGGTGACAATTATAGTGTGGGTGACAGTTATAGATGTGGTGGTGACAGTTATAGATGTGGTGTTGACCAGTTATAGATGTGGTGGTGACAGTTATATATGTTGGGTGACAGTTATAGATGTGGTGGTGACAGTTATAGATGTGTGTGACAGTTATAGATGTGGTAGTGACAATTTAGAGGGTGACAGTTTATAGATGTGGTGTGACAGTTCTATATGTTGTGGGGTGACAGTTCATAATTGTGAGTGAGTTTATATGTGGTGGTGACAGTTTGATGATGTGTGGTGACAGTTATAGATGTGGTGGTGACAATTATAGATGTGGTGGTGACAGTTATAGATGTGGTAGTGACAGTTATAGATGTGGTGGTGAGTTATAGATGTGGTGGTGACAGTTATAGATGTGGTGGTGACAGTTATAGATGTGGTAGTTCTAGATGTGCTAGTGACCTTTTAGATGTGGTCGTGACAATAGATGTGGTGGTGACAGTTATAGATGTGGTGGTGAGTTATATATGTGGTGGTGACAGTTATAGATGTGGTGGTGACAATTATAGATGTGGTGGTGACAGTTATAGATGTGGTGGTGACAGTTATAGATGTGGTAGTGACAGCTATAGATGTGGTGGTGACAGTTATAGATGTGGTGGTGACAATTATAGATGTGGTGACAGTTATAGATGTGGTAGTGACAGTTTATAGATGTGGTGGTGACAGTTATAGATGTGGTGGTGACAATTATAGATGTGGTGGTGACAGTTATAGATGTGGTAGTGACAGTTATAGATGTGGTGGTGACAGTTATAGATGTGGTGGTGACAATTATAGATGTGGTGGTGACAGTTATAGATGTGGTGGTGACAGTTATAGATGTGCTAGTGACAGTTATAGATGTGGTGGTGACAATTATAGATGTGGTGGTGACAGTTATAGATGTGGTGGTGAGTTATATATGTGGTGGTGACAGTTATAGATGTGGTGGTGACAATTATAGATGTGGTGGTGACAGTTATAGATGTGGTAGTGACAGTTATAGATGTGGTGGTGACAGTTATAGATGTGGTGGTGACAATTATAGATGTGGTGGTGACAGTTATAGATGTGGTAGTGACAGTTATAGATGTGGTGGTGACAGTTATAGATGTGGTGGTGACAGTTATAGATGTGGTGGTGACAGTTATCGAGTTTGGTAGTGACAGTTATAGATGTGGTGGTGACAATTATAGATGTGGTGGTGACAGTTATAGATGTGGTGGTGACAGTTATAGATGTGGTGGTGACAGTTATAGATGTGGTGGTGACAAAGGAGTACAAAGTACAAAGGAAATCAAGCAACAACAGGTCTAGTGACCCTTCTAGGTTGCTTGTCCTCCAAAACACTGAGGATCAAGTGTCCAAACAGTGGTTTAGAGTGGGTAAGGGAACATTGGAAAGGGAATTACTGCCCTGGAACTAATGTCCGTGGCAGGATTAGGAAGTTAGTAGAGGACAGATGGGTTAGTAACTGAGGGGGGGATAAAATAAAAGTTATTCATTTACAAACGCAGTCAGTCGCGGGTTTGATGAGAGATATTTGTCCAGGCGGAGTTTAAATGAATCAACGGTGATGCAGTCTATAACGTTTCGGGGAAGTCCATTCCACAAGTTGACAACTCGATTGAAGAAGAAATTCTTAGATTCGTGCGAGTTAAAAGATTTACCAATAATTTTGCAACCGTTTCCCCGCGTGTAATTAAGATTGGTCGATAGTGAAGTACTTACTACAGTTCATATTGTCGATGCCTTTGATGATTTTGAACACTTGAATTAAGTCACCTCTTAATCTGCGCTGGGTTAAAGGAAATAGATTTAATTCTCTAAGACGCTCTTCGTATGGTTTGTTCTTTAGGCTAGGTATAATTTTGGTAACTCTACGTTGAACTCGTTCTAGCTTGTTTATATCTTTTTGGTAATAAGGGCACCAGGATTGAACGCAGTATTCCAGAAGAGGGCGGACTAAGGAATTGTAAAGGGTTAGGATAACTTCTTTGGATTTATGCTCAAATGACCTGCCTATAAAGCCAATTATTTTGTTTGCCTTCTTAACAACTTCTGAACATTGTTGACTCGGTTTTAGGTTACTCGATATTGTTACTCCCAGATCGGTTTCTCTGTTTACATTCTTAAGCTGAGTGCCATTCATCGAATAGTTTGCTTTCTCATTTAGGTATCCGACATGTAGTACTTTACATACAGTTATAGATGTGGTGGTGACAGTTATATATGTGGTGGTGACAGTTATAGATGTGGTGGTGACAGTTATAGATGTGGTGGTGACAGTTATAGATGTGGTGGTGACAGTTATAGATGTGGTGGTGACAGTTATAGATGTAATCTTGACCCCTTAAGGGGAGGTTTTTAGTTAGTTCGCTAGACTTCCATCAAGCTTAACATTACACCCCCTAGACCCCCTTTCAAGATAAATTTGTAAATTTTTCGGTAGAAAAATATCCCGGCCGAAGGCCGGTTCCCCTTAAATTGCAGGCTCGCTATCGCTCGCCAGGAAAAGATCGACACCTTATTGGAACGAAAAGTCTGAAAATTGACAGAAATGGGGCAAAAGTTCTTAAAATCGCCAAACTAATGGGGCGAACGTCTTAAAATATCAAAATCAATGGGGCTAATCATGATGGAGAAAGGGGTAAAGAAAAAAATCCCTCAAGTGGAAACCTCCCCATAAGTCAGTAGTGGGGATAGTTATGGTGGTGATGGTGGCACTAGTGATGATGGTGGTGGCAGCAGTGGTGATAGTTATGATGGTGGCAGTAGTGATGATGGCACTAAAGAGGCACTGACCCCCCCCCCCTCACTTCCGGTCACAGGGCATCGGAGCAGTGGTGACAATATTGGTGGTGGTGACAATGGTGGTGGTGTGACAGGTGGTGATGATGACGGTGCTAGTAGTAACTGGTGGTGGTGGTGATAGTCTCGAAGGAGGTATATTTAGTAGTGATGATGGTAATAATGATAGTGGTGGTGACAGTAGTGATGATGATGGTGATGATAACAGTGGTAGTAGTAACTGTGCTGGTGATGGTGGTAGTGGTGATAGTCAGGAAGGAGGTAGTAGTAGTGGTGGTGGTGGTAGTTTGTGATGATAACAATGGTAGTAGTAACTGTGGTGGTGGTGATGGTGTGAGTGGTGATAGTCATGAAGGAGGTATGCGTAGTGGTGGTGATGATGATGGTGGTGGTGATGACAGTGGTAGTGGGGACTGTGATAGTGGTGGTGATGGTCGTGAAGGAAGTATACGTAGTAGTGGTGACAGTGGTGATGATGATGAGTATGGTAGTGATGACAATAGTGATGATGATGGTAGTGGTGATGATGAGTATGGTAGTGATGACAATAGTGATGATGGTAGTGGTGATGATGATGAGTATGGTAGTGATGACAATAGTGATGAGGATGGTAGTGGTGACAGTGGTGATGATTATGAGTGGTAGTGATGACAATAGTGATGATGATGACAGTAGTGATGATGATGGTAGTGGTGACAGTGGTGATGATGAGTATGGTAGTGATGACAATGGTGATGATGATGACAGTAGTGATGATGATGGTAGTGGTGAGTGGTGATGATGATGAGTATGGTAGTGATGACAGTAGTGGTGATGATAGTAGTGGTGACAGTGGTGATGATGATGAGTATGGTAGTGATGACAAGTGATGATGATGGTAGTGGTGACAGTGGTGATGATGATGAGTATGGTAGTGATGACAATAGTGATGATGACAGTAGTGATGATGATGGTAGTGGTGACAGTGGTGATGATGATGATTATGGTAGTGATGACATTAGTGATGATGATGACAGTAGTGATGATGATGACAGTAGTGATGATGATGGTAGTGGTGACAGTGGTGATGATGATAAGTATGGTAGTGATGACATTAGTGATGATGATGACAGTAGTGATGATAATGGTAGTGGTGACAGTGGTGATGATAAGTATGGTAGTGATGACATTAGTGATGAGGATGACAGTAGTGATGATGGCACTATAAAGCACTGACGCCCTCCGATTGGCCCTCTTCCCTCACTTCCGGTCACATTGCGTCGCAGCAGCGGTGGCACTACACACACCGCCTTTTTTATCTTTCTCTCCTTTTCTCTCTTTCCTTGGCTTGTATCCATTCGGCCCCATTCAGCCAACTGTTTTAAGACGTTTATCCCCATCCAGGTGTCGATTTCTTCCTGGCGAGCGATAGCGAGCAAGCATTGTATGGAGAAATCCGGCTTCGCCGGAGACATTTTTCTATCGAAAAATGTACAAATTTATCTTGCTGTAAAAAAAAAAAAAAATATATATATATATATATACTGTATATATGCTGGCTCGCTACCGCTCGCCAGGAAAAAATTGACACCTGGATGGGGGTAAACGTCTTAAAACAGTAGGCTGAATGGGGCCGAATGGATACAAGCCAAAGAAAGAGGGAGAGAAAGATAGAAAACAAGAAGCGAGGTGGACTCCCTTAATTAAACACCTTAATATACCGGTACCTTATACTAGTACTGGCACTATATTACCATCACTACACTACCCACACAAACACCACATTCACACCATGCCTCGTAGAAAACTATATATGTAAATAAAGTCAAACAAACACAAAGACAGGTTAAAAAAATAATAGAAATAGACAATACTAATACTAATAATAATAATGATAATACTAATATTAATGATAATGATAATAATAATAATAATGATAATAATAATAATGATAATAATATTAATGATACCGGTAATAATAATAATAATAATGATAATAACAATGATAATAATGATAATAACAATGATAATAATAATGATAATACTAATATTAATGATAATGATAATAATAATAATAATGATAATAATAATAATAATAATAATAATATGAATAATAATGATAAATTAATAATAATAATAATGATAAATTAATAATAATAATAATAATAATAATTATATAATGATAATAATAATGATAATAATACCGATAATATAAAATGTAATAATAATATATATAATAATATATATAATAATAATAATTATAATAATAACAATGATATAATAATACTGATAATAACACTAATAATAATAATAATAATAATAATAATAATAATAAGATGATAATAATAATAATAATAATAATAATAATAATAATAATAAAATAATAATAATGATAATATAATATTAATGATACCGGTATAATATAATCAGATAATAATGATAATAATACTAATATAATGATAATATATATAATGATATAATAATATAATAATATCATAATAATAATAAATAATAAGATAATAATAATACTAATAATATAATAATAATAATCCTATAATAATAATAATATAGATAATATAATTAATGATAAATAATAATCATAATATAATAATTAATATAATAATAATAATTAATAAGATAATAATAATATTAATGCTCCGGTATATAATAATATAATGTAATAATAATAATGATACGATTCTTGTGCACCATCGATTCATTCAAGTCAATGATCAGGCATAGAAGAACGTTATGTGTGTGTGATTGATTTACATATACTTACATATATACACAGGCCACACAGACCTTACGATCCAAACGAGGTGGTCAGGACTTAATTCTAGTTGAGTGAGTGAGTGAGTAAGAGAG